>CM034596.1:402054-432245 GCA_020091685.1 Lutjanus erythropterus
TTTCTACATTTGGCCATTTCCCATATGTCCAAGGTCAAAGTTGGTTGATCTAAAGCTGTAAATGTTGGTCTTTGTGGGAGTACAGTTTCACTTTAATTTTTAAATTTTGCACCCATATTACCTCAGCAGGTACAAAATCTCATTCACATCACATGGTTTCTTTGTATCAGTTTTAGTGAGTCTGTGGAAAGTTAGGGTTATTTAGAGCCAGTTGTTGCTTTTAATGGGGTTGGCCTCTGCTGAGCTAACTCACTGGTGGGAAACACAAAGAGAGTTTGGAAATATCTTAGAAGTAAACATTCTTGTTTTTTATATGACGATATTTTTTGCCATTTTATGTCAAACTGTGCACTTCAGACAGAACATAGAGACATCATCCTTGTTGGTAACATATAAAACAGCAAAAACAGTACAAAATACCACAAAAGGTTAGAAAAATTTCAATTTTCTTTTTTTTTTTATTATTGTGTCCAGTCCTGAGGTGGGGGGGGTGAAGGTGGAACCCCTCTGATGGCCAACAGTAAAGTCAGAGACATTATTGAGGAGCCTTTTTGGAGCCTAGTGCTCCTAGTAGGGACTCACATGGCAAATTGGTCTCAAAAACTGAATAAGAAGGGTTCAAAAACTGCAAGGAAGAATGAGGAAGGAGTGCAGTGATCCTGCCCGCAGCAAACCTGAGGCCCCCGTCTGGAGCCAGGCCTGGAAGGGGCCTCAGCAAGCGTCAGGCGGCTGGGCATGCCATGGAACCCAGCCAGGCACAGCCCAAACAAGCAACATGGCAAATGCTCCTCCATCCCATGGGCCCACCATCTACAGGAGGAGCCGCTGGGTTTGGGCGCACTGCCTATTGGGTGGCAGTGAAGGAAGGTAGAGGGTTCTGATGGACTAGACCCTGGCAGCAGAGGCTGGCTCTGGAGATTGTGAACGTCACCTCCTTGGTGGTGAAGGAGCTGGAGCTTATGTGGGAGGTGGAGAGCTATAGGTTAGATCTGGTGGGTCTTACCTCAATGCACAGCCTCAGGTCTGGAACTGTACTCCTGGATAGGGGTTGGACCCTGTTCTTCTCCGGAGTTTCCCAGGGAATGAGCCAAGGAAAAGGACTTTCGGTCAGCATCAAACTGCTCCTGGAAAACCATGCGACACCTCAGGAGAGGGAACGGGGGACCATCCAAGCTGTATATACCAAGGATGGGACGCTGTTGACTTCAAATGAGGAGGTAATCCGGTGGTGGAAGGAGAACTTTCAGGAACTTCTGAACCCAACTAACCCACCCACTATGGTACAGGCAGAGCTGGACAGTGATGGGGGATCGGCATCAATTTCCCTGGAGGAAGTCACTGAGGTAGTTAAACAACTCCACAGTGGCAAATCCCTGGGGATTGGTGAGATCCACCCAGAAACGCTGAAGGCTTTGGGTGTTGAGTGGCTGTCATGGATGACATGTCTCTTCAACATTGCGTGGAAGTCTGCGACAGTGCCTAAGGAGTGGCAGACCAGGGTGGTGGTTCCACTTTTCAAAAAGGGGGACCAGAGGGTGTGTGCCAATTATAAAGGAATTACATTGCTCAGCCTCCCTGGGAAAGTTTACTCTAAGGTGCTGGAAAGGAAGATCAGGCCGAGTCAAACACATGACCCGCATTGTTTCCCTTTGATCTGAGGAAGGCAAACAATGCAGGTTACGTCCTGGTCATGGAACGACAGAAAAGATTTTCACTCTTGCAAAGATTCTGGAGGGGGCCTGGGAGTACGCCCATCCAGTCTACATGCATTTTATGGATTTGGAGAAGGTGTATGACCGGGTTCCATGGGAGACATTGTGGGAGGTGCCGTAGGAGTATAGGATGAGCGGGTCATTGCTCAGGGCCATTCAATCTCTGTATGCCCAGAACATGAGCTGTGTCTGGGTTGTCGGCAGTAAGTCTGCAGTAAGACTCGTTTCCGGTGAGGACTGGCCTGTGTCAGGGCTGCACCTTATCACCAATCCTGTTCATGACAGTCATGGACAGGATTGCTTTGTGTTTGTGGAGATGTGCGTGTGCACCTCCTCCAAACTCCAGACACACACACTCACATACTTTTAACTTCAATATTTACACTTTATTGCTGATAGAAAATATGTTCAAAAGACAGTTTACTCATCCACAATCCCATGTGGAGAAACATTTTTAGACATCCTGCCCATGGCTGCACAGACCAGATGCAAGAGCATTTCCTATCTTGCAGTAGTGGCAAAAATGGTACTTGCACTGGTGTAAGACAGCAAATCCACCTGCGCCACCAGTGCAATGGCTTTGCGCTGGGTGTAACATAGGGCCCTCAGTCTTCATTCATATGACAGTGTGTGAAGTGTGAACATGGTGTAAGAGTTAAGAGTTAAGAAGCTTTATTGTCATTGCAAGGGGACAATGAAATGCCGTTTGGCAACATCTCTTGTAGCGGCTACAATGTCCTGGTCATAAAATATATGACATGGTTCCTGCAGCAGTCTCTTCACAGCCATGGGGAAGAAGCTGTGTCTCAGTCTGTTGGTGCGGGCTCTCATGACTCTGAGTCTGCCAGAGGGAAGGCCGGTAAATAGAGAGTGTCCTGGGTGAGCAGGGTCATCCCGGATCTTTGTGGCCCGTCGGAGGAGACGGCTGGAGTAGATCTCCTCTAGGCGTGGAAGTGGACAGCCAAAAATCCACTGAGCCGTCTTGATGACCCGCTGCAGTTGTTTCTTTTCAGATGCAGTGCAGCTGGCATACCACAACGGACATCCATAGGTGAGAACACTCTCTATTGTGCAGTGGTAGAAGTTTTTCAGCAGAGGTGGAGGGAGTTTGTTCTTCCTCAGCGTTCTCAGAAAAAAAGAGACGCTGCTGGGCCTTTTTGATGATGTGGTTGGTGTTCACTGTCCAGCCCAGGTCCTTCGAGATATGCAGGCCAAGAAACTTAAAGCTGGTGACCCGTTCCACTTCCTCCCCATTGATGCTCAGCCCTGAGTGCAGTGTGGTCCTCAACTTCCGGAAGTCAATGATGACTTCTTTTGACTTCTTGGTGCTGAGGTTGAGGTGGTTGTCACTGCACCAGACCGCCAGTGCTTGGACCTCCTCCCTGTATGGTGCCTCGTCACTGTTGTTGATGAGCCCCACAACGGTTTTATCATTTGATGAGGGTGTTGAAGCCATGAGTAGCAACGCAGTCATGAGCGTACAGTGTGTACAAGACTGGACTCAGCACACAGCCCTGAGGAACACCAGTATTGAGGACGATGGTGGAGGATGTGGAGGTGCCCATTCTGACATGCTGGAGTCTGTTAGTCAGGAAATCCTTGATCCACAGACAAAGGGAGGTTCCAAGTTGTAGTGTCTGCAGTTTGTTGAGTCAGCTGGGGCTGATGGAGTTAAATGCCGAGCTGAAGTCAACAAACAGCATCCTGATATATGAGTTGGGGCTTTCAATGTGGCTGAGAGCAGTGACATGACATGCTGTAACACCAGTCTCTCCATACATTTCATGATCACCGGTGTCAGGGCCACAGGCTAGTAATCATTCAACCCTGTGATGGCAGAGGATTTGGGCACAGGGATTATGGTGGCATGTTTTCAGGCAGGTGGGGACTGTGGTTTGCTGCAGTGAACGGTTAAAGATGTTAGTGAATACCGCAGCAAGCTGATGAGCACAAGATTTCAGCACCCTCCCTAGTACTCCATCCGGTCCTGGTGCTTTCTTGGTGTCGATGCCACACAGGAGTCACAGTACCTGGTGTTGTTGGATGGTGGGGGGCTGGTCATGCTCTGATGATGTCAGCTGTGTGTCCTCTGCCTGTCTGTTGTGCTCTTCAAAGTGGGAGAAAAAGGTGTTAAGCTGGTCTGGGAGAGAAGAGTCAGGGCGGGGGGGGGTGGGGGGTGTTGTGGCATTGTTTGTAGTCTGTAATATTCTGTATGCCTTTCCACATGGAGCAGGGATTGTTCTCCTTGAAGTTGGCCTCTATCTGCTCTCTGTACTTTGTCTTAGCAGCCTTGATGCCTCTGTTCAGGTCTGCTCTAGCCTTCCTGTAGGCTTCCCTGTCCCTTGTCCTCAGAGCTGAATGTCTGGCCTGGAGTAGTGCTCTGATATTGGCGTTAAACCAGGGTTTTTGGTTGGGGAATGTTTTCACCTGTTTCCTTGATGTTACCTTGTCAATGCTGATGTATGATAGTACAGAGGAGGTGTGGAGCTCAATGTCTGGGTCTTCAAAGAGCTCCCATATGGTGTCCTCAAAACAGTCTTGCAAGGATAATGTGGCCTCCTCAGTCCAGCACTGCACTAGCTTGTACTGTGGCTTAGACCTGCAGATGAGGGGCTTGTAAGCTGGTGTCAGGAACAGGGAAAGATGGTCTGAGTGTCCGAGGTGTGGGAAGGGCAGGCTTTGTCGGCTCCAGAGATGTTGGTGTAGACCTGGTCTAGTGTTCTGCCCTTCCTTGTTTGAATGTCAACATTCTTGTAGAATCTGGGGAGCAGTCTTAAAGTTGGTGTGGTTAAAGTCGATCACGATGAAGAAGGCCTCTGGGTGTTTATTCTGTTACCTAGTGATGCTGTCATGCAGCCTGCTCATAGCTGCGTTGGCATTAGCTCGCGGGTGGATATACACGGCAGCTACAAACACTTGGGTTATTTCCCTGGGAAAATAAAACAGTCTGCATCTCAACATTAGAAACTCCAGGTCTGGGCAGCAGTGTCTCTCAATAACGGCAGCGTCCGTGCACCAACTGTTGATAATATAGATGCACACACCTCCTCCTCTCCTCTTACCGGACTCCGATGTGCGGTCCGCCCGGAAGATTGTACATCCTGCTAGCTCCACGGCTAGGTCTGGGATGTTTTTATGCAGCCAGGTCTCTCTTATCACCATGATAAAGCTGTCTATCCGGTTGTTAACATCCTGTAGTTTAATCTCATCCATCTTGTTAACCAGGGAGCGGATGTTGGCGAGAAAGATGCTTGGAACCGCTGGTTTATGCAGAGTCGCGGTTAGCCTAGCTCTGATGCCAGCTCGTTTGCCTCGTTTTTGGCATCTTTCGCAGCGCTGCCGTCACCTCCTTTCTGTCCGTTCTCACCGGCGTATCCTCTCCGGGAACAAGTCGAACCCTTCTGGGGGTCCAGTCGGTCCAGTGTTGTTTCAGACTTATAAGTTCGGTTCGGGTGTAAGTCCTTCTCAATGTGTAGCTGCTAGTTTAAGAGCATTGGGTCGCTGCGTCTACGCGCCGCCATCTTTTCCGAACTTACTTTTACTTACTTACTTCCTTAACTTACTTTTTCGGATTCAAATGAGTAACACTTAAGTAGAAAAAAACCCCCAGCATGTATTAACCCTCTGTGTACCCTCATACACATTTTTGTGATTTTAAGTTTTGTTTTTACAACTGTTTTGGCTGCGTTCATGCATATGGCATAAAATTACACAAGCCTGTCTTTTTTGGTCAATTTTTGAAATTCACCATCAGCTTTTGTAATAGATCTAAAAAACATTGTGTCAGAAATTTACTCCCCTTCAGCTCCCTTGACACATTTTTGTGTCCATTGACTTACATTAAAACCACAATTCTTTGATCACCTTAAAAAAGTGATTTTTTTCCAAATTTTTTGTCTGTCCAGTGTGAAAAAGTATTAAAACTATAAAATTTACTGCTAGATGACACAATTTTCCCATATTTACCATTGGTTTTCATTACAGCCCTGTTTCAACCCTTGAACTCAATTGATTCTGCGGGCTCCTGCAGAACAGCTGAAATAATGAATTCAACTTAAGTGGTCTCTATCTGTTGTCAGTGATGTCAACATCTAGTGTATATGTATGTTTAACAAATTAGTTTGTGTGTGCTTCCAAAGCACAGGCACTAAAATCCATATGGACAAAAATAGCTCACTGTAAACCCATATGTGAAGTGTAACCTGAGCTTGAGTTTGACTTTTGCTTTAAACACAAGTTCAACCTAAGTTCACCTAAGTTCAGAGTCCCTTGATTGGTCAAGTAATAAAAAACATTGCATCTTGCAGCAGCCTGGAAGAAAGTTTCCTTCTCCTGATGACACCTGAAATCATTGGATGCATTGTTGAAATGACTACAGGGGTCTACAGGTAATATAGTCTACTAGATGTAAATTGGTGTGTAATTTCAATTACAGTGAAGTGCTAATAAAATCTACTGCTGCTGCAGGTCCCAGAATGAGACAACATTCAGCCTGTGGAAGGAGGCCACAGGGGGCCCATGTTTGCTGCAACCATGCCCCGCAAGAGGTTTGTGCTTCTCTCCTCCACCATCAGATTTGATAACAACTCACCCGGCCAGCGCGTCAGGTCCACCAGCCAGACAAGCTGGCAGCATTCGGGGTTCTATGGGAAATGTGCGTGGAGCGCCAAAGTGCAACCTTGGTGTCATATATCCCCAAGGCTAAGAAAAATGTGATCCTCCTCAGCACCAGGCACCGGGAGCCAGCAGTCATGGATGACCAAAAGCGCAAACCCCAGCTGATCAAGGATTACAACCTATGGAAGGGAGGGGTCGAGACTCTGGATAAGGTATTTATTTATTTATTTATTTATGTGTTTGTCTGTGATAAATTTTGTGTTTTTATATTCAGTAGTCTATTTCTTGCATTTATAAAGATTGAATGATATATTTGTGTAAGCCGAGGAAGAGTATTTATTCATGTTTTTTAAAAACTTTTACTGCTTTCTTTTGCAGCTGGTGTCAACCTACCTACTCATATAGGAGGAAGCCCTGTTCCACAAAATAATCGATGTGTCTGCCATCAATGCATAGATCCTGTGGACAGCAGTGGAACCTTTCTGGAATGAGCAGAAGTCTTCCCGTCGCTGGCTCTTTTTGGAGGAGCTCGGAAAGGCATTGACCCTTCCCCTGATGGCCACAAGACAGCATCTCCCCTGGCTGCCAGGTGCCGCTGCCATGGTGGCACAAGCTCAGGACAACAACCCTGGCCCTGCCCCACACGCCACTGCCAGTGATATCAGGAAGCAGTGCACCTACTGCCCAGCCATAAAAAGGAGGTTGATTAAAACCAACTGCCAGAAGTGTGGAAAGCCCACATGCAAAGATCACACCATGATCATTTGTAGTGCTTGCACCCCCCCTGTCTGAGCTGGACTGAACTTACATAGACAAATGCAGACAGTATTACTGTTCTGTTCTGATGAATGTTCTTTTTGTAGTTGTTGAATAAATATGTTCTTTATGTTCAAAGTCAACCTGTATTTTTGCATTATTTTCAAGAGCCAAATAAGGTAATGGGTTATTACGAAGTGAAAACTTTGAAGTGTAATAAGAGTGATAAAAAACAATGGTCATTTTACATGGACTATAGGGGAAATTCTTTACTTTAAATCTAATATGTTTTATGAGTAAGACTGGAGTTGGAAATAAGGGAAAAAAGGAAAAATATATTCTTATTATATTTATATTTATATTCATATGAATATACACAAAAATGTGTATGAGGGAGTTTAACAGGAGTAATTTCTAAATCTAACCCTGCACAAAAAATACAAATGGATCTAAGTCAATGTTGTTGTTAATTATTGACATATACTAGACTGTAATAAACCCCCCTCAAAAAGTCCGCTTTGCATTTAGTATATTAATTTTAATTCATATATTGCTTTTTTTTTCATTTTTAAAAAACAGTGGCATCTTGTAAACAAACTGGCATTTAAAGGGTTAAAATCCCAAAAATGATGATGATAATTAATTTATGAGTAAGACTGGAGTTGGAAATAAGGAAAAAAAAAACGAAAAAATATACTCTTCTTATATTTAGATTTATATTCATATGAATATACACGAAAATGTGTATGAGGGAGTTTAACAGGAGTAATTTATGAATCTAACCCTGCACAAAAAATGCAAATGCATCTAAGTCAATGTTGTTGTTAATTATTGACATATACTAGACTGTAATAAAGCCCCCTCAAAAAATCCACTTTGCATTTAGTAATTCATTTATTGTTTTTCTTTTCATTTTTAAAAACAGTGGCATATTAATTGTAATTAATTTATTGTTTTTTTTTTTTTTTTTCATTTTAAAAAACAGTGGCATCTGGTAAACAAACTGGCATTTAAAGGGTTAAAATCCTGAAGATGATGATGAAAATTGTTTTATGAGTAAGACTGGAGTTGGAAATAAGGGGGAAAAGGAAAAATATATTCTTATTATATTTATATTTATGTTCATATGAATATACACAAAAATGTGTATGAAGGAGTTTAAGGGGATTTGTTTGAGGGTGCACCAAGTGTTAAATTGAAATTGTGAGAGGTAATGTTTGACCAGAGTTCATCATTAGCATTATTACTACTATCATATCCTAATGTAAGTGTTAAAGATAAACATGTAAATACATACAGTACCAGACAAAAGTTTGGACACACTTCTCACTTAAGGGTTTTTATTATTTTTTATAGGAAATGGTTAAGATTATACCAACAGTTTTTGGAGCTGCAATCAAAGGAAAAGGTGACCACTGTGAAGAATCTAAAATATCACACAGCAAAATATTGTTGCACACACGCAGGTCGACAGGTGTGTTTAAGACCATGCATCAACAATAAAAAACAAAAACTCTTGCACACTGTCTTGCAATAAAGATTTTATAACAATGATATGAAGTCTTTGATTAAAAGTACAGAAGACAGTGTGCAAGAGTCTACTTGATTTATAAGAATCTAAAATATGAAACATTTTGCCTTGTTTTCATTTTGTTGCTGAATACATATTTCCATATAATTCTATATTTCATTATGTTGATTTCTCCATTATTAATCTACAATGTAGAATAATAACAAAAAAGACACTTAATGAGGGGATGTGTCCAAACTTTTGACAGGTAATGATATGTTTTGTCTACCCATGAGTCTATTTTATTTGATGACTTCTATAAAAAATATAATGCTCTGAAAGGAGCAAAACCCACAAACCCACATATGTACATATTCTCATATGTTTCTAGGTCAATTCAGTGATGTATAAAACAGTGTACAATTTCCTAAATTGTTCTTCTAAGGTTGATATAAACATCTTCAAAATACTACAAGAAATTGGTGCTTTAAACTTGCAATTTCTTTTCAAATTCACTGTTCTTAAGTATGTACAGTACGTACAAGCACAAAAATGTGACAGTGCTAATACTTACAAGCTGAACAGTAAACCCAAGAACTGATGAGTTGTCCAAAATAAATGAAAATAAAGAAATTATTTAAAAAAATAACTTCTCTGTAGCATTGAAAGTGAAAGTCATTCTACAAAAATTTCATATTGTGACACATTTATGCACATAAAATGGGTTATACAGAGGGAACTCTGAGGAAAGTATAGTTTTCTATTCATGCTGAGGGTCTATTTTCAGGCACCATACATAATTTCTCTACAGTATGTTGGCCTCACAGGAGTCAGGCTGCAGTATTTGAAATGAAACAATGAGTTTAAAAGATTTTCTAAACCACGGATAGAAAAAGGCATAGATCACAGGGTTTAGACAGGAGTTAAAAGAGTACAAGCATATTACAAAGGTGCCAGATGAAGCACTGAGCAAGTTATCTTGGCCTGTAAGAGCAACACAATAATATGGACAGAGACATATTAGAAATACAACTACAACAACACCAAGAGTCCTGGCTGCTTTCATTTCAGATTTTTTAGCAGTTACTTTCACTGATTGCTGGAGTGTGACTGCTGTAACATGAGACCGCATGGCACGAGCCTGAGACACAGCCACCACAAAAACTCTCATATACAAAACAACAATAACAGTAATGGGAACAATGAAGGAAAATGTAAGATCTACAAGTCCAGCAATGTAGTTAATAAAAACTATACACTCTCCAATGCAGGTGTTATACCTACCTGGATGTTTCAGGTTATCACTGAGAATGAAACTCTGAAAGATTACAGAACATATCCAACACAGACAAATACAGACTTCGACTCTTTTTTGTGTGATTTTGGTTGGGTAATGCAGAGGATGACAAATAGCCACATAACGGTCAATAGAAATCATCACCATGGTTCCTACTGAGGCAGAGGCAATAATGTAGGCTAGATACTGATGCAGAGCACACATGAGGTCACCAAGGACCCAGCAGTCTTGGAAATTAATTGGAGAGAGGCCCACGAAGAAATCTGAGACAGCCAGAGAGATGAGGAGGAGGTTGGTGGGGGTGTGGAGTTGCCTGGAAAGAAGACCAGCGATATATTGATCATTAATTATATTGCTCATTCAGATAAAGTAAAAACAGAGCAAAATCTGAAATACTATAAGATTGCTTTGAAAAACCCTCCTGTTCCTCATAGTTTATGATCAATCAATACTTCCATATTCATATACCAGTTTCATGAATGAATGAATGGCTACTTGAAGTGGGAGATAGAGATGATGACCAGCAGGTTAAGAGTTGCAGTGAGTAGAGAGATGAAGGACAGCAGAATCTGAGTCAGCATGGCCTCATAGTAAGGACGGGTTGGCTTTGTGCAGGAAGTGTTGAGGAGTTGTGGAAAGCAGAGTTCACTTCCCTCCAAGGTCTCCATCACCACATAGAGGAGAATCTGCTGAGCTCTGGGAGTCTTTTAAATGATCTCTATCATCCCTGCCCACCCCTCCTTAATCCTCATAACTGCTGGTCTTTTTCTCTCCATAGACATTAAAGCATTATGCCTTTTTTTATTCATCTTCCCTAGTGTTTGTGACTTTCTACATTTGGCCATTTCCCATATGTCCAAGGTCAAAGTTGGCTGATCTAAAGCTGTAAATGTTGGTCTTTGTGGGAGTACATTTTCACTTTTATTTTTAAATTTTGCACCCATATTATCTCAGCAGGTACAAAATCTCATTCACATCACATGGTTTCTTTGCAGTGACTGCCATCAGGGGAGGCAGGGGAGGCAGAGCCTCACCTGTCATCATGGAAAGAAAAAAAACAAATATTGATCAAATAAAATTAATGTTGATATTTGCCCACTGATCTGTACTATAAATTTATTCTCCATACAATTCCAACAATTTTGATTATTTTTTAATTCAAAATTGCTGAATTTTTGTATTTCCCATTCAAATACAGGGAAGAGTCGCCCGGTGTGGTACCAGTGAGGTGAACCTCACCTTGGATTGCACAATCCCTCACAAACTGTGCTGGCATGCCATGCAATTAGAACATGTTGCTGTCTCTCTGTATGTCGCCAATAAAATGTTTTCAACACTTTTATTATACGCCCTGACTTTCCATAGTCTAGCTGATGTATATATAATGTATGTGTGTAACGTGTTTAGTCTCACTGATCGATCATAAACTGCAGTAAAAGGGCACGAGGTGAGGCAGGCAATACTCTTGCCACATGGAAGGGGACGCTTGTGAGCTTAGAGAGTCTTCTTGCTACTGTGCAGCCGAAGATGGCAGAGCAAAACGTTAAGTGCATGAATAATCGGAGGTGCTTGAATTCATGGCTCTTTGTGCTCACTAACTAATTAATTAAAGCGCTCATTGTGCTCGGCCAGTAACACATAAGATTGTCAAAACACACTCCAGTATGCATGAAAATCAAATACTAAGAATAATATAGCAGCATTCTATGACTTTATTTTCCTTTAATGTCAAATGCCAAATAAATTTATTAGACTATTGCTGTTTGACAACTGTATTTTTTCCTGCTTTGTCTCAAGATTGGGGGGTTGACCTTAAATTATATATGCGTCACGTAATGCTGATATGAGTCAATGTTGTTGTTAATTGTTGACATATACTAGACTATAATAAACCCCCCTCAAAAAATCCACTTTGCATTTAGTATATTAATTTTAATTCATTTATTGTGTTTTTTCATTTTAAAAAAACTGTGGCATCTTGTAAACAAACTGACATGTAAAGGGTTAAAATCCCGAAAATGATGATGAAAAATAATGTATAAGTAAGGCTGGAGTTGGAAATGAGGGAAAAAGGAAACAAAATTGGTGAAAAATACATACTTATTATATTTATATTCATATGAATATACACAAAAATGTGTATGAGGGAGTTTAACGGGAGTAATTTATAAATCTAACCCTGCACAAAAAATACAAATGCATCTAAGTCAATGTTGTTGTTAATTGTTGATATATACTAGACTGTAATAAACCCGCTCAAAAAATCCACTTTGCATTTAATATATTAATTTTAATTTGCTCATTGTTTTTTTTTTTCATTTAAAAAAAAATAGTGGCATCTTGCAAACAAACTGGCATTAAAATGGTTAAAATCCTGAAAATAATGATGGAAATGATTTTTATGATTAAAACTTGAGTTGGAAAAAAGAAAAAGCAAAAACCAAAACTGGAAAAAATACATTATTAATATGTTTATATTTGTATTTTTTTGGATATACACAAAAATGTGTATGAAGGAGTTTAAGGGGATTTGTTTGAGGGTGCACCAAGTGTCAAACTGAAATTGTGAGAGGTAATGTTTGACCAGAGTTCATCATTAGCATTATTACTATGATCATATCCTAATGTAAGTGTTAAAGATGAACATGTAAATACATACAGTACCAGACAAAAGTTTGGACAACAGTTTTTAAAGCTGTAATCAAAGGAAAAGGTGACCACTGTGAAGAATCTAAAATATCACACAGCAAAATATTGTGGCACACACGCAGGTCGACAGGTGTGTTTAAGACCATGCATCAAAAAAAAAAACAAAAAAACTCTTGCACGCTGTCTTGTAATAAAGATTTTATAACAATGATATGAAATCTTTGATTAAAAGTACAGAAGACAGTGTGCAAGAGTCTACTTGATTTATAAGTATCTAAAATATGAAACATATTTTGCCTTGTTTTCATTTTGTTGCTGATACATATTTCCATATAATTCTAAATTTCATTATGTTGATTTCTCCATTATTAATCTACAATGTAGAATAACAATAAAAAAGAATGAAGGGTAATGCTATGTTTTGTCTACCCATGAGTCTATTTTATTTGATGACTTCTAGGAAAATATAATGCTCTGAAAGGAGCAAAACCCGCAAATGCACATATGTACATATTCTCATATGTATCTAGGTCAGTTCAGTGATGTATAAATCAGTTACAAACTGAACAGTAAACCTAATGAGTGGTGAGTTGTCCAAAATAAATGAAAATAAAGAAATGATAAAAAAAAAATTAGCTTCTCTCTAGCATTGAAAGTGGAAGTCATTCTACAAGAATTTCATATTGTGACACATTTATGCACATAAAACGGGTTATACAGAGGGAACTCTTTCCCAGACTTACAGTTGTTATGCATCACCAAGACCAAGTATAGTTTTCTATTCATGCTGAGGGTCTATTTTCAGGCACCATACATAATTTCACTACAGTATGTTGGCCTCACAGGAGTCAGGCTGCAGTATTTGAAGTGAAAAAATGAGTTTAAAACATTTTCTAAACCACGGATAGAAAAAGACATAGATCACAGGGTTTAGACAGGAGTTAAAAGAGTACAAGCATATTACAAAGGTGCGAGATGAAGAATTGAGCAAGTTATCTTGGCCTGTAAGAGCGACACAATAATATGGACAGAGACATATTAGAAACACAACCACAACAACACCAAGAGTCCTGGCTGCTTTCATTTCAGATTTTTTAGCAGTTACTTTCACTGATTGCTGGAGTGTGACTGCTGTAACATGAGACCGCATGGCACGAGCCTGAGACACAGCCACCACAAAAACTCTCATATACAAAACAACAATAACAGTAATGGGAACAATGAAGGAAAATGTAAGATCTACAAGTCCAGCAATGTAGTTAATAAAAAGTATACACTCTCCAATGCAGGAGTTATACCTACCTGGTTGTTTCAGGATATCACTCAGAATGAAAGTCTGAAAGATTACAGAACATATCCAACACAGACAAATACAGACTTCAACTCTTTTTTGTGTGATTTTGGTGGAGTAATGCAGAGGATGACAAATGGCCACATAGCGGTCAATAGAAATCATCACCATGGTTCCTACTGAGGCAGAGGCAATAATGTAGGCTAGATACTGATACAGAGTACACAAGAGGTCACCAAGTAACCAGCAGCCGTCTTTGAAATTAATTGGAGAGAGGCCCACGAAGAAATCTGAGACAGCCAGAGAGACAAGGAGGAGGTTGGTGGGGGTGTGGAGTTGCCTGGGAAGAAGACCAGCAATATATTGATCATTAATTACATTGCTCATTCAGATGAAGTAAAACAGAGCAAAACCTGAAATACTATAAGACTGCTTTGAAAAACCCTCCTGTTCTTCATAGTTTATGATCAATCAATACTTTCATATTCATATACCAGTTTCATGAATGAATGAATGGCTACTTGAAGTGGGAGATAGAGATGATGACCAGCAGGTTAAGAGCTGCAGTGAGTAGAGAGATGAAGGACAGCAGAATGTGAGTCAGCATGCCCTCATAGTAAGGACGGGTTGGCTTTGTGCAGGAAGTGTTGAGGAGTTGTGGAAAGCAGAGTTCACTTCCCTCCAAAGCCTCCATCACCACACAGAGGAGAATCTGCTGAGGTCTGGCAGTCTTTTAACTGAAGTTTCCTGTCATACAACTGATTCATCTCTATCATCCCTGCCCACCCCTCCTTAATCCTCATATCTGCTGGCCTTTTTTTCTCTATAGAGATCAAAGCATTATGCCTTTTGTATTCATCTTCCTCAATGTTTGTGACTTTCTACATTTGGCCATTTCCCATATGTCCACGGTGCAGTTGGTTGATCTAAAGCTGTAAATGTTGGTCTTTGTGGGAGTACAGTACACTTTAATTTTTAAATTTTGCACCCATATTATCTCAGCAGGTACAAAATCTCATTCACATCACATGGTTTCTTTGTATCAGTTTTAGTGAGTCTTTGGAAAGTTAGGGTTATTTAGAGCCAGTTGTTGCTTTTAATGGGGTTGGCCTCTGCTGAGCTAACTCACTGGTGGGAGACACAAAGAGAGTTTGGAAATATCTTAGAAGTAAATATTCTTGATTTTTATATGATGATATATTTTGCAATTTATGTCAAACTGTGGACTTCAGACAGAATGTAGAAACATCATCCTTGTTGGTAACGTATAAAACAGCAAAAACAGTATAAAATACCACAAAAGGTTAGAAAGCTGAAAACTTAGAAAGACAAATTATTTCGATTTTCTTTTCTTTTCTTTTTTTTTAATTCTTGCGTCCAGTCCTGAGGTGGGGGGGGTGAAGGTGGAACCCCTCTGATGGCCAACAGTAAAGTCAGACACATTATTGAGGAGACTTTTTGGAGCCTAGTGCTCCTAGTAGGGACTCATATGGCAAATTGGTCTCAAAAACTGACTAAGAAGGGTTCAAAACTGCAAGGAAGAATGAGGAAGGAGTGAAGTGATCCTGCCCACAGGAAACCTGGGGCCCCCGTCTGGAGCCAGGCCTGGAAGGGGGGCCTGTCAGCAAGTGCCTGGCGGCTGGGCATGCCATGGAACCCAGCCAGGCACAGCCCAAACAAGCAACATGGCAAATGCTCCTCCATCCCGTGGGTCCACCATCTACAGGAGGAGCTACTGAGTTTGGGTGCACTGCCTGTTGGGTGGCAGTGAAGGAAAGTAGAGGGTCCTGATGGACTGGACCCTGGCAGCAGAGGCTGGCTCAGGAGATGTGAAACGTCCCCTACTTGGTGGTGAAGGAGCTGGAGCTTATGTGGGAGGTGGAGCACTATAGGGTAGATCTGGTGGGCCTTACCTCGATGCACAGCCTCAGGTCTGGAACTATCCTCCTGGATAGGGGTTGGACTCTGTTCTTCTCCGGAGTTTCCCAGGGTGTGAGGCACCAGGCAGGTGTGGGGATACTCACAAGCCCCCGGCTGAGTGCCACTATGTTGGAGTTAACCCTGGTGGATGAGAGGGTTGCCTCCATATGCCTATGGGTTATGCCTGTGTTTACGTACCAAACAGCAGTTCAGAGTATTCGGCCTGACACTGGTGGTCAGGGAAGCTGTCCAACTGAAGAAGGAGGCCTTCTGTAATATGTTATATTAGGAGACTTGGGGGAGGCAATTACAAGGTAAAGACAGGCCCAAAGGACAGCAGCCTCGGTCAAGTTTGGAGAAGCCATGGAAAAGGACTTTTGATCAGCATCAAAGTGCTCCTGGAAAACCATGCGACACCTCAGGAGGAGGAAATGGGGAACCATCCCAGCTGTATATACCAAGGATGGGACGCTGTTGACTTCAGATGAGGAGATAATCTGGCGGTGGAGGAATACTTTGAGGAACTTCTGAACCCAACTAACCCACCCACTATGGTACAGGCAGAGCTGGACAGTGATGGGGGATCAGCATCAATTTCCTTGGAGGAAGTCACTGAGGTAGTCAAACAACTCCACAGTGGCAAAGCCCCGGGGATTGATAAGATCCACCCAGAAACGCTGAAGGCTTTGGGTGTTGAGGGGCTGTCATGGATGACACGTCTCTTCAACATTGCGTGGAAGTCTGTGACAGTGCCTAAGGAGTGGCAGACCTGGGTGGTGGTTCCACTTTTCAAAAAGGGGGACCAGAGGATGTGTGCCAATTATAGAGGCATCATATTGCTCAGCCTCCCTGGAAAAGTTTACTCTCAGGTGCTGGAAAGGAGGGTCAGGCTGATAGTCAAACCTCAGATTGATGGGAAACAATGCGGGCTCCGTCTTGGTCATGGAACAACAGAAATATTTTCACTCTCTCAAAGATTCTGGAGGGGGCCTGGGAGTACGCCCATCAAGTCTACATGCGTTTTATGGATTTGGAGAAGGTGTATGACCGGGTTCCACGGGAGACATTGTGGGAGGTGCTGCAGGAGTATAGGGTGAGCGGGTCACTGCTCAGGGCCATTCAATCCCTGTATGCCCAAAGTGTGAGCTGTGTCTGGGTTGTCGGCAGTAAGTCACACTCTTTTCTAGCGAGAATTGGCCTGTGTCAGGGCTGCACCTCATCAACAGTCCTGTTCATGATACTCATGGACAGGATCTCAAGGCGTAGTCATGGAGGAGAGGGCACCTCTAAGTCTGAGGTCATGGTTCTTTGCAGGAAACCAGTGGATTGTCTACTTTGAGTAGGGAATGAATCTTTACCCCTCATGAGGGAGTTCAAGTATCTTGGGGTCTTGGTCTCAAGTGAGGACACAATGGAGTGTGAGATGGGCCGGAGAATTGGAGTGGTATTGTGTTTGCTTTACTGCACCATTGTGACGAAAAGAGAGCTTAGCCAGAAGTCGAAGCTATCTCTCTACCAGTCAGTTTTCATTCCTACTCTCACCTATGGTCATCAAGGGTGGGACATGACCAAAAAAACAAGATCGCGGATACACACAACGGAAATGGGTTTTCACAGGAGGGTGGCTGGCATCTGCCTTAGGGATAGGGTGAAAAGTCGTCCGTGAAGAACTCAGAGTCCTTGTAAAGATGCCACCTGGTCGCCTCCCTAGGGAGGTGTTCCAGACATGTCCAGCTGGGAGGAGTCCATGGGGCAGACGAAGCACTAGGTGGAGGGATTATATCTCGGCCCTGGCCTGGGAACATCTTGGGATCCCCCAGTCAGAGGGGGAACTGTTGTCTTCACAACCCAATTTTGGATAAGCACTTGAAGGTGGATGGATGGATGGATGGATGGATAATGGATGGATAGAACTTGCTGAAGGCTAGCAGTCTGGGTGGTGTTTTGTGCCAAGGCAATGTTTAGTACAAAAGGGATCAGAGAACTAGAGAACAGGGAGCCTTGACTTCATTGAGAACCTTGCTTTCTTGTGAAGACTTTCTTGAAAGCTAGCCAAAATCTCCCAGAAAGGAGACTCCTGGGAATTGTCAAAAGAGGTGAATCAGGCAGGACGTTAATCAATTCTGGAACAGGAACCGGAGGCTAGTAGGCCACTGGCTTGCTGACTCAGAAACTGGACCTGGCAGGATACTCTGAGGTTGGTTGCCAGGCATACTTAAAGCATGGTAGTAGAATAGCAGATTCTCTGCAGAGCCCTGCATCAGAGCCACTAGGTGAATCTCAGTCAAAATGTCAAGTCAAAACAAAACTGTGCTTTATGTCCATGAAGCCTTCGATGGCTAAGTTCATCCCTCAGTATTGGTGCACACCTCTTGAAACCCCTCCAAGACAGTGCTAGTATCAGCTGGGTCTATATTATTTTCAGTTCATGAGAAATGGTAACGTGGGGGAATAGAGGGAAAAAGAGACAGATTACCTTTGTGAGAATGAAAGATTAAAGGTTTCTCATGACAAGGAGGATATTTTTATTCAATTATCTCTGAATACTAAAGGTCCAACTGACCTGTGAGATAACCTGCCCACGGAATAGATGAGACACAGATCACACTTACATATACAACATATATGAAACATCCCCAAGTAAACAATGGGGAATTTTCACCACTGTGTCGATCACAAATTAAATTTTGCAGTGTTTCGTTAGGTGAAAAGTATTGACTGATGGAGGTGATTGAATAGCTTAAGTGACTTTTTTCTATGTAGCATTACAATATATGAAACATTTACTACCATGTGTCCCTAATTAAATTGCATAATTTACCCGAAAGGGAAAGGGAAATGTTTTTTCCAGCTTTTGAGGTTCTGGAATATTGGTCTATTGGAAGAATGACATGGTGCCAGGAAAATTTGGTTAAATTAATCCCATTCTTTAAATGGTTTGTGTAGCATTTGACTGATGTGTGTCTATACAGTCTTCAATATTATTATTATTATTATTTTGTTATTACATATATTTTTATTATACATTACATTATGTTGCAGGGGAGTGTAGCACTACAGATGGAAATTAGCGTCTCTTTAAATCTGGTGCAACCATCTATTCATTTCATGTAAATAATGAATGTCATTGCACACTGTCTTTTCATAAATTAAATAAACTAAACTAAACTACAGAGGCATGTTTGGTTAGTTTCAGATTCAGTGATAATGACAATAAACACATTTTTTGAGAGGGAACGTGATTCATGGAGGTTTGAAATTATAGACATATAAGAACAATGTTGTTTCTTCTGGTGTCACCACTTTCCACTGCATTTCAGGAATTTCATCGCAGACATTGCAAAAATCCAGTACATCTGTGATGTGATGGCCAGCAGATCTGATGGCTCCAAGGGAGTACTTGTCTGCTACTGCCCAACATTTATACTAAATAAATGACTTGCATCTGTGGAGTTACCACAGCACTCTGACCACCTGGGACATTATCCTAGATACTTAAACTTTCCATATAAAGAAGAGAGGGTTGCACTCTTGAATACATCTTTTAATAAAAAGTTATTTGATCATCTCTGGAAGTAGGCTGTACAAAACATTTTTAGCCATCCGGCCACACTGATAATGATTTGTTAAAAGTTCATTAAATTATATGTTCCTGAGGGCAACTCTCTCTTCTTTATACAAATAAATGACTTTTGGTCTCTCTTTATGTGACAGTGCATCAGGTTGTGCACATGGAGTAACACTGAAGTGAATAAAACCTGCATGAATTCAGTTGAGGGTGTGTGAGGTAATATAACAGAGCAAAATTATCATTATCAGTATTAACATTATCAGATAAGGATTTAAGTATTAATTAATATACATATGTACTTACAGTATACAGTATGCATACTATGCTTTGTGGATCTTTATTTATATTTTATCCCATAGCTTTTGTGAAAAAAAAAAAAAAAAAAAAAAAAAAAAAAAAACTGCTCTCGTTCTGAAATGACCTTGCCTGGAATAAAAAAAAGCCAGTGACAAAGAAAGTAAGTCTAGACACCCACATGTATTATCATATATCTGTTAGGCAGTTTGTCATGGATAAAACAGTATAGAATTTCCTACACTGCTCTTGTAATGTTGATATGAAAATCTTCAAAATACTACATGTTGGGACTTTAAAATTACAGTTTCTTTTCAAATTCGCTGTGCTTAAGTAGACAGCTGGCACAAAAAGTGTCACAGTCCTAATACTTACATACTGCACAATAAGCCCTCGAGGTGGTGCTTTGATAAAAAGAAATGAAAATGAACAAATCCTAAGTAGCTTCAATGCTGCAAAAAATGAAAGTCATTTGTAGTAAATACTTTATTGTAACACACGTTTGATCTGCATTTAAAATGGATTAAACATAGGAAACCTAGACTTTAACATAATTGCTATTCAATTATTCATCGGACAAGACCAAGCACAGTTTTCTATTCATGCTGAGGGTCTAATGATGAAGATTCCTGTCATACAACTGCACATTGTCTTTTGCACTTGCAACCAAAGATTTTAGACCAATGATGAAATCTTTGATTGAAAGTCTAATTCCTTTTTAAAAATTGAAAATATGAAACATATGTTGCCTTGTTTTCATTTTGTTGCTGAATACATAATGCCATGTAATTCCATATTTCATAGTGTTGATTTGCATTAATCTACAGTGCATAAAATAATGAAAATAAAGAAAGACATTGAATGAGTGGATGTGTCCAAGCTTTTGACAGGTAATGCTATGTTTTGTCTACCCGTAAGTGTATTTTATTTGATGGCTTTTATAAAATAGAATGGAATCCTCTGAAAGGAGCATGTCAGGAGCAGAAAAAGGAAGCGACAAAAAAGTAAATCTGGAAACCCATGTAAGTTTATGTTGTCATATGTCTCTAGGTCAGTTCAGTGATGTATAAAACAGTGTACAATTTCCTGCATTTTAACTCTAAAGTTGATATAAACATCTTCAAAATTCTACAAGAAGTTGATGCCTTGATTTTTCAGTGTTTCTTCTCATATTCACTGTTCTTAAGTATGTAGCCAGCACAAAAATGTGTCAGAGCTTACAATACTTACAGTTAACCCAATAGGCAGTGTTTTGTCCAAAATAATAATAATAAAAAAAAGTTTCTCTGTTGTATTGAAAATGAAAATCATTCTTTGAGTTTTTCGTATTGTGACACATTTATGCACACAACAGTTTATACAGAGGGAACCCTTACCCAGACTTTACATCTGTTTTTCATTTATACATTCCCAAGTGATGGTAATGGAAATTATTATAGTTTTTTATTCATGCTGAGGGTCTAATTTCAGGCACCATGCATGATCTCCCTACAGTATGTTGGCATCACAGGAGTCAGGCTGCAGTATTTGAAGTGTAATGATGAGTTTAACAGTTTTTCTAAACCATGGATAGAAAAAGGCATAGATCACAGGGTTTAGACAGGAGTTAAAATTATACAAGCACATTACAAAGGTGGCAGATGAAGCACTGAGTAAGTTTTCTTGGCCTGTAAGAGCAACACAATAATATGGGCAGAGACATATTAGAAACACAACCATGAGTACACCAAGAGTCCTGGCTGCTTTCATTTCAGATTTTTTAGCAGTTACTTTCACTGATTGCTGGAGTGTGACTGCTGCAACATGAGACCGCATGGCACGAGCCTGAGACACAGCCACCACAAATACTCTCATATACAAAACAACAATAACAGTAATGGGAACAATGAAGGAAAAAGTAAGATCTGCAAGTCCGGCATTATAGTTTATGAAATATACACACTCTCCAATGCAGGTGTTATACCTGCCTGGTTGTTTTAGGATATCACTCAGAATGAAACTCTGAAAGATTACAGAACATATCCAACACAGACAAATACAGACTTCGACTCTTTTTTGCGTGATTTTTGTGGAGTAATGCAGAGGATGACAAATAGCCACATAGCGGTCAATTGATATGAGCACCAATGTTCCTACTGAGGCAGAGGCAATAATGTAGTCTACATACTGATACACAGTACACATGAGGTCACCAAGGAACCAGCAGCCGTCTGTGAGAATAATTTGAAAGACCATATTGAGGCCCACAAAGAAATCTGAGACAGCCAGAGAGTGGAGGAGGAGGTTGGTGGGAGTGTGGAGCTGCCTGGGAAGAAAACCAACAAGATATTTATCATTATTTGTATTACTCATTCACATAAAAGCAAATAGAACAAATACTGTAATTCAACAATCTCACAATTTATGTTCAGACAATACTTTTTTATCACTATCTACCAGTTTCATAAATGAATGAATGGCTACTTGAAGTGGGAGATAGAGATGATGACCAGCAGGTTAAGAGCTGCAGTGAGTAGAGAGATGAAGGACAGCAGAATGTGAGTCAGCATGGTCTCAGAGTAAGGACGGGTTGACTTTGTGCAGGAAGTGTTGAGGAGTTGTGGAAAGCAGAGTTCAGTTCTCTCCACGGTTTCCATCACCACACAGAGGACAATCTCCTGAGCTCTGGCAGTCTTTTAACTAAAGCTTCCCATTAAACAATTGATTTATTTATACCATACCTTCCCAGTCCTCCTCCCTCCTCACCTCTGCTGCTCTTTTTCTCTCCGTAGAGATTAAAGCAATATGCTTTTTGTGTTCATTTTCCTTAATGTTGGTGACTTTTGTTTGTTTGTTTATGTCGAGGTTTCAAATTGATTGATCTAAAGCTGTAAATGTTGGTCTTTGTGGGAGTACAGTCTTGCTTTCATCTTTAAATTTGCACCCAGATTACCTCAGTAGAAAGCACTATGCCTGGCAGACAAGAGCAACATATAGCATAAAAGAGACCAGTGAACTGCAAGACAGGGCCTTGACATCACTGAGAAACTTGCTTTCTTGTGAGAGCTGTCTTGTAAGCTAGCTGGGTCCCCTAGAAAGGAGACTCCTGGGAATGGCCAAAAGAGGGGAATCAGGTAAGAATTTAGCCAACGCTGGAAAAAAAAATGGCCGGAGGTTGGTAGGCCGGTGGTTACTGCAGGGTGTTTGTGTTTTTTATTGAGCCATGGGGCTTTGAAGCAATGGCAGCTTGTTTTGGGGATAAAATGCTGTTGGACAAATGAGCTTCTGGTTCAGTTAGACATTTTTCAGACTGTTGAGGTTTCAGAATTGGGCCATCAGGAGAATGACATAGTGCCAGGAAAATCTGGTTTAATGAATACCAGCTTTAAATGGCTTGTGTCCCTTGTGGCTCATCAAAGTAGCAGATTGTAGTCTTCAGCGTCAATATTAAGTAAAACTGGAATGAGTGTTGTGTGTCTCTCTATGCAGTTAAGGATAACAGATAAATAGTCAATCACTCCTCAACAACCACCCGTTAGTGCATTAATTCACAAGGTATTACTAATATTTTGTTATTACATATATATGTGTTATATGTTTATGTTCCAGGGAAAAACATGTTACCCTC
Source organism: Lutjanus erythropterus (assembly GCA_020091685.1). Lineage (NCBI taxonomy): Eukaryota > Metazoa > Chordata > Actinopteri > Lutjaniformes > Lutjanidae > Lutjanus > Lutjanus erythropterus. The sequence goes on from CM034596.1 coordinate 425,279, forward strand.
TGTTATCCACTGTTTATTCTACAGTGAGATAAAGCCCAAACATTGTATTTACATTAATAGCACTGCCACAATATGATTTACAGAAGCATGTTTGGTTTCTTTCAGATTCAGTGGTAATCAGAATGAGCACATTTTCTTTTTTTCTTGAAAGAGAACATGACTGACATGTGGCCCTGTTGTATTTATATGAATAAATGACTTGAAGTTTTTATTCATGTGACACTGTGTTAAGTTGTACACATGGAGTAAGACTAAAGTAGAAAAAAAACCTTGCATGTATTGAATTGAAAGTGTGTGAGGTAATGCTCGAGCATAGTTCATAATTACCATTATTAACATTATCAGATCCTAATGTAAGTGTTAATTGATATGCATAAATACATACAGTACCGGTCAAACATTTGGACACATGTCACATTCAGTGGTTTTTCTTTATTCTTATAGGAATGGTTGAGATTATACCAACAGTTTGCAGAGCTGTAATCAAAGCAAAAGGTGACTACAATGAAAAATCTAAAATGTCAAAGAGCAAAAGCCTTTGCACACCTGTAGGTGGACAGCTGTGTTTAAGACCATTTGCTGACAATTAAAAAAAAGAAAAAACAAAACTTTTGTACACTGTCTTTTGCACTTGCAACCAAAGATTTTAGACCAATGGTGAAATCTTTGATTGCAAGTACAAAAGACAGTGTGCACAAGTCTAGTTCCTTTTTGAAAATTGAAAATATGAAACATATTTTGCCTTGTTTTCATTTTGTTGCTGAATACATAATTCCATGTAATTCCGTATTTCATAGTGCTGATTTCTCCAGTATTAATCTACAGTGTATAAAAAAAATGAAAATAAAGAAAAACATTGAATGCGTGGATGTGTCCAAGCTTTTGATGGGTAATGCTATGTTTTGTCTACCTGTAAGTGTATTTTATTTGATGGCTTTTATAAAATAGAATAGAATGCTCTGAAAGGAGCATGTCAGGAGCAGAAAAAGGAAGTGAAAAAAATTAAATCTGGAAACCCACATAAGTCCGTATTGTCATATGTCTCTAGGTCAGTTCAGTGATGTATAAAACAGTGTACAATTTCTTACATTTTTACTCAAAAGCTGATATAGACATCTTTGAATTTATGCAAGCAGTTGGTGCCTTAAATTTGACATTTCTTCTCATATTCACTGTTCTTAAGTATGTAGCCAGCACAAAAATGTGTCAGTGCTAATGCTTACAGGCTGCACAGTAAACCCAAGATGTAGTGCTTTGTCCAAACAAAAAAAATAACTTCTCTGTTGCATTGAAAATGAAAGTCATTCTTAGAGATTTTCATATTGCGACACATTTATGCACATAAAACGGTTTATACAGATGGAACCCTTACCCAGACTTTTATATCTGTTTTTCATTTATACATTCCCAAGTATGATTATAGTTTTCTATTCATGCTGAGGGTCTAATTTCAGGCACCATGCAGGATCTCCCTACAGTATGTTGGCATCACAGGAGTCAGGCTGCAGTATTTGAAGTGTAATGATGAGTTTTACAGATTTCCTAAACCATGGATAGAAAAAGGCATAGATCACAGGGTTTAGACAGGAGTTTAAATAGTACAAGCACATTACAAAGGTGGCAGATGAAACATTGAGCAAGTTATCTTGGCCTGTAAGAGCAACACAATAATATGGAAGGAGACATATTAGAAACACAACCACGAGTACACCAAGAGTCCTGGCTGCTTTCATTTCAGATTTTTTAGCACTTACTTTCACTGATTGCTGGAGTGTGACTGCTGTAACATGAGACCGCATCGCATGAGCCTGAGATACAGCCACCACAAATACTCTCATATACAAAACAACAATAACAGTAATGGGAACAATGAAGGAAAAAGTAAGATCTGCAAGTCCAGCATTATAGTTTATGAAATATGCACACTCTCCAATGCAGGTGTTATACCTGCCTGGTTGTTTTAGGATATCACTCAGAATGAAACTTTGAAAGATTGCAGAACATATCCAACACAGACAAACACAGACTTCAACTCTTTTCTGTGTGATTTTGGTGGAGTAATGCAGAGGATGACAAATAGCCACATAGCGGTCAATTGATATGAGGACCAATGTTCCTACTGAGGCAGAGGCAATAATATAGTCTAGATACTGATACACAGTACACATGAGGTCACCAAGAAACCAGCAGCCATCTGTGAGAATAATTTGAAAGACCATAATGAGGCCCACAAAGAAATCTGAGACAGCCAGGGAGTGGAGGAGGAGGTTGGTGGGGGTGTGGAGCTGCCTGGGAAGAAAACCAACAAGATATTTATCATTATTTGTATTACTCATTCACATAAAAGCAAATAGAACAAATACTGTAATTCAACAATACCACAATTTATGTTCAGACAATACTTTTTATCACTATCTACCAGTTTCATGAATGAATGAATGGCTACTTGAAGTGGGAGATAGAGATGATGACCAGCAGGTTAAGAGCTGCAGTGAGTAGAGAGACGAAAGACAGCAGAATGTAAGTCAGCATGGTCTCAGAGTAAGGACGGGTTGACTTTGTGCAGGAGGTGTTGAGGAGTTGTGGAAAGCAGAGTTCAGTTCTCTCCACGGTTTCCATCACCACACACTGTAGAATCTGCTGAGCTCTGACAGTCTTTTAACTAAAGCTTCTTGTGATACAACTGATTTATCTCTATCATCCCTGCCCACCTCTCCTCCCTCCTCACCTCCGCTGTTCCTTTTCTCTCCATAGAGATTAAAGCAATATGCCCTTTGTATTAATCTTCCTCAATACTGGTGACTTTTGTGTATGTCCACCTTTGGTCATTTGCCATATGTCCACGGTCAAAATTGGTTGATCTAAAGCTGTAAATGTTGCTCTTTGTGGGAGTACAGTCTTGCTTTAATCTTATTTGCAACCACATTACCTCAGAAAGTACTATGCCTGACAGACAAGAGCAAGATGTAGCATAAAAGAGACTAGGGAACTGGAAGACAAGGCCTTGACATCACTGAGAAACTTGCTTTCTTGTGAGAGCTGTCTTGCAAGCTAGCTGGGTCCCACAGAAAGGAGACTCCTGGGAATGGCCAAAAGAGGGGAATTCCAGCAATGTAGTTAATAAAAAGCATACACTCTCCAATGCAGGGGTTATACCTGCCTGGTCGTGGGGTAATGCAGAGGATGACAAATAGCCACATAACGGTCAATTGATATGAGCATCATGGTTCCTACTGAGGCAATAATGTAATCTAGATACTGATACAGAGTACACATGAGGTCTGTCATAGTCTGCCTTTTCCTTCATTCCTCATGTGTCAGCTGTTTCCCCCTCCCCTTTGTTTCTTGTGGTTCCTTGTTTGTCTCTCTCTGTGTCTGTGTGTCTGGGCGTGGCTCACCAGCTCTGCTGCCAATCAACTCCTGCTACCAATCTGCCTGCTCACCTGAAAACCATCCACCAATCAACTCCAGCAGTACAAATACCCCGGCTCAGCAGTCCAGTTTCTGCCAGATTGTTCAGTCTGCCTTGTGGTACTAACCACTGTCTACCTATTGCTGACTGCTTCTTTCCTCCTGTGGATTTTTGCTTAAGACTTGCATTTTTTCTGCCTGAAATTGACACTTGCTGGCAACCTATTTGCCTGCCTCTCCAGCGTGCCACCTGTCTCCAGCCTTGCTCTGCCTGCCTGCCCTGTTTCTCCTGAGAGCCCTGCATCTACCCAAAACAACCATTCCTGTTTTGTTTGAAAATAAAGCCACCTAAAACTGAACAGCTCTCTAGGTCTCGCTTTTGGGTCCAGTTCTCTCCATTGCATACAACAAGGTCACCAAGAAACCAGCAGCCATCTATGTGAATAATTGGAAAGAGGCCCATGAAGATATCTGAAACAGCCAGAGAGAGGAGGAGGTTGGTGGGGGTGTGGAACTGCCTGGGAAAGAGACCAGCAAAATATTGATCATTATTTATATTAATAATTCAGATAAAAGCAGATAGACAAAAGACTGAAATACAGTAAGATGGCTTGGAACAATCATTTCATTCCTCACAGTTTATGATCAGGCAATACTTTTTATTATGTATACCAGTTTCGTAAATTAATGAATGACTATTTGAAGTGTGGTGAGCAGAGAGATGAAGGACAGCAGAATTTGAGTCAGCATGGCCTCAGAGTGAGGATGCATTGGCTTTGTGCAGGAGGTGTTGAGAAGTTGTGGAAAGCAGACTTCTATTCCCTCCAAGGTCTCCATCACCATACAGAGGAGAGTCATTTGACCTGTAATGCGACTCTTTAATCTCCATCATCCCTGCCAACCCCTTCTTCCTCCACATGTCAGCTGCTCTTTTTCTCTCCGAAGAGACTGATGCACTTTGGCTTTGGTACTCTCCTTCTTCAGTGATGGTTACTTTGGTTTATGCCCACCTTGGCCATCTGTCACATGTTTCGGGTCAAGGTGGCTGGGCTAAATGTTCCTCTCTGTGGGAGTCCAGTCCTTATCTTTAAATGCTGTACTCAGATTATCCCAGCACAAAAAAATCCCTTTGTTTCAGTTTCAGTGAGTATGCAGAAAAAAATGTAGGGTGTCATTTAGAGTTAACTGTTAAGTTCTGCTGAGCTAACTCACTGGAGGGAGACACTGAGAGTGTCCTGGAAGTTTTGGAAAACCCAACAGCTCCATAGACCAGCACTGGTGCCAGACCTCCTCTGGTGGCCGGCAGCAAAGGCAGAGCCTATCTGGAGACTCTGAGGTTCAATGACAAAGCTGAAAATAAATGGAAAGCTGACCAAAATCTAGTAACTCGGAACCAGGAATAGGTGTCATTTGGGCCACTGACCGAGAAGCAGGTGAGCCATAGTCTGACTCAGGAACAGACATGGTGTCAGCAAATTTAGAGGCTGGAGTGATGTTGGCTGGGGCCCTGGGTAGCAAAACCTGGAAGGCTTTCCAGAAGGTGGCTCCAGACTACCTGGCTGGTTGTATACCAGTCAACTGATCAGTTTGCTTGTGGCTACCAGTGTGGGTGCTATTTGGCCCTAGAGCAATGTGTGACACAAAAGAGACCAGGAAACTGGGCGACAGGGAGCCTTGACATCTTTGAGAACCTTGCTCTCTTGTGGGGGCTGTCTTGAAATCTAGCCTTGTCCCCCAGAAAAGACTTGTGGGAATCGTCCAAAAGGGGAAGCAGACAAGACCCAGGTCAAGTCTGGAACAGGAACTGGTTGGAGGCTAGCAGGTCCGTGGCTCACCGACTCAGGAGCTGAGTGTTGTGTGTCACTCTCTATGCAGGTTAATTATAAGAGATTAGTAGACAATCACAAATGACAAAAAGCACACACAGGAAATTTTGGTTTGAGACTTACACCAATCAGGCATAACATTATGACCACCTGCCTAATATTGTGTTGGTCCCCCTTTTGTTGCCGAAACAGCCTTGACCCGTCGAGGCATGGATTCCACTAGACCCCTGAAAGTGTGCTGTGATCTGTCACCAAGATGTTAGCAGTAGATCCTTTAAATCCTGTAAGTTAGAAGGTGGGGCCTCCATGGATCTGACTTGTTTGTCCAGTACATCCCACAGATGCACAATTAGATTGAGATCTGGGGACTTTGTAGGCCAAGTCAACACCTCAAACTCGTTGTTGTGCTCCACAAACCATTCCTGAACCATTTTTGCTTTGTGGCACAGCACATTATCATGCTGAAAGAGGCCGCAGCCATCAGGGAATACTGTTTCAATGAAAGGGTGTACATGGTCTGCAACAATGCTTAGGTAGGTGGTACGTGTTAAAGTAACATCCACTTGGATGGCAGGACCCAAGGTTTCCCAGCAGAACATTGCCCAAAGCATCACACTGCTTCTGCTGGCTTGCCTTCTTCCCATAGTGCATCCTAGTGCCATTTGTTCCCCACGTAAGCAATGCATACGCACCCGGCCATTCACATGATGTAAAAGAAAATGTGATTCATCAGACTGTCGCTCAAATCCTTACGCTTGCCCAATTTTCCTGCTTCTAACCCATCAACTTTGAGGACAAAATGTTCACTTGCTGCCTAATATATCCCACCCACTAACAGGTGCCATGATGAAGAGATGATCAGTGTTATTCACTTCACCTGTCAGTGGTCATAATGTTATGCCTGATCAGTGTAAGCCAGCAGAACAAAAACAACAGGCCCAGCCTTTATTTTATTAAAATTCATAAGGTATATGTTATTATGTATCTATTTATTATACATTTATGTTGCTGGAAAAAAAATCATTTTCCTTTATATATATATATATATATATATATGTATCCTTAAGTGCACTTCATTTCATGGAATATGTAAAGGTAGAATGCTCTAAGGACCATTTCAGGAACAGAAAATGCAAGTGACAAACAAAGTAAGTCTAGACACCCACATATGGTGTTGTATGTCTGCAAATCAGTTAAGTCATTTATAAAACAGACAGTGTACAATTTCCTACAATGTTCTTCTAATGTTGATGAAACATCTTTAAAATACTACATGTTGGGACTTTCAAATACTTTTCAAATTCACTGTGCTTAAGTACCAGCACCAGAAAAATTTGTTACTCTAATGCTTACAGGCTGCACAGTAAACCATAAAAGTGGTGCTTTGGCCAAACCAAATGAAAATGAACAAATCCTAAGTCACTTCAGTGACGCATCAAAATGAGAGTCATTCTTAGAGATTGTGATATTGAAACACATTTATGATCTGCATATAAAATGTTTTATGCAAAGGAATCCAGACTCTAACATTTCTTATTCAATTATTAATCAAGTACAGTTCTCTATTCATGCTGAGGGTCTAATTTCAGGCACCATGCATAATCTCTCTACAGTATGTTGGTCTCACAGGAGTCAGGCTGCAGTATTTGAAGTGTAATGATGAGTTTAACAGATTTCGTATTATAACATAAATGTAAATTCACACGTGTGATCTTCATATACAACGTTTA
>CM034596.1:432745-462947 GCA_020091685.1 Lutjanus erythropterus
TAAACGTTGTATATGAAGATCACACGTGTGAATTTACATTTATGTTATAATACGAAATCTGTTAAACTCATCATTACACTTCAAATACTGCAGCCTGACTCCTGTGAGACCAACATACTGTAGAGAGATTATGCATGGTGCCTGAAATTAGACCCTCAGCATGAATAGAGAACTGTACTTGATTAATAATTGAATAAGAAATGTTAGAGTCTGGATTCCTTTGCATAAAACATTTTATATGCAGATCATAAATGTGTTTCAATATCACAATCTCTAAGAATGACTCTCATTTTGATGCGTCACTGAAGTGACTTAGGATTTGTTCATTTTCATTTGGTTTGGCCAAAGCACCACTTTTATGGTTTACTGTGCAGCCTGTAAGCATTAGAGTAACAAATTTTTCTGGTGCTGGTACTTAAGCACAGTGAATTTGAAAAGTATTTGAAAGTCCCAACATGTAGTATTTTAAAGATGTTTCATCAACATTAGAAGAACATTGTAGGAAATTGTACACTGTCTGTTTTATAAATGACTTAACTGATTTGCAGACATACAACACCATATGTGGGTGTCTAGACTTACTTTGTTTGTCACTTGCATTTTCTGTTCCTGAAATGGTCCTTAGAGCATTCTACCTTTACATATTCCATGAAATGAAGTGCACTTAAGGATACATATATATATATATATATATATATAAAGGAAAATGATTTTTTTTCCAGCAACATAAATGTATAATAAATAGATACAAAATAACATATACCTTATGAATTTTAATAAAATAAAGGCTGGGCCTGTTGTTTTTGTTCTGCTGGCTTACACTGATCAGGCATAACATTATGACCACTGACAGGTGAAGTGAATAACACTGATCATCTCTTCATCATGGCACCTGTTAGTGGGTGGGATATATTAGGCAGCAAGTGAACATTTTGTCCTCAAAGTTGATGGGTTAGAAGCAGGAAAATTGGGCAAGCGTAAGGATTTGAGCGACAGTCTGATGAATCACATTTTCTTTTACATCATGTGAATGGCCGGGTGCGTATGCATTGCTTACGTGGGGAACAAATGGCACTAGGATGCACTATGGGAAGAAGGCAAGCCAGCAGAAGCAGTGTGATGCTTTGGGCAATGTTCTGCTGGGAAACCTTGGGTCCTGCCATCCAAGTGGATGTTACTTTAACACGTACCACCTACCTAAGCATTGTTGCAGACCATGTACACCCTTTCATTGAAACAGTATTCCCTGATGGCTGCGGCCTCTTTCAGCATGATAATGTGCTGTGCCACAAAGCAAAAATGGTTCAGGAATGGTTTGTGGAGCACAACAACGAGTTTGAGGTGTTGACTTGGCCTACAAAGTCCCCAGATCTCAATCTAATTGTGCATCTGTGGGATGTACTGGACAAACAAGTCAGATCCATGGAGGCCCCACCTTCTAACTTACAGGATTTAAAGGATCTACTGCTAACATCTTGGTGACAGATCACAGCACACTTTCAGGGGTCTAGTGGAATCCATGCCTCGACGGGTCAAGGCTGTTTCGGCAACAAAAGGGGGACCAACACAATATTAGGCAGGTGGTCATAATGTTATGCCTGATTGGTGTAAGTCTCAAACCAAAATTTCCTGTGTGTGCTTTTTGTCATTTGTGATTGTCTACTAATCTCTTATAATTAACCTGCATAGAGAGTGACACACAACACTCAGCTCCTGAGTCGGTGAGCCACGGACCTGCTAGCCTCCAACCAGTTCCTGTTCCAGACTTGACCTGGGTCTTGTCTGCTTCCCCTTTTGGACGATTCCCACAAGTCTTTTCTGGGGGACAAGGCTAGATTTCAAGACAGCCCCCACAAGAGAGCAAGGTTCTCAAAGATGTCAAGGCTCCCTGTCGCCCAGTTTCCTGGTCTCTTTTGTGTCACACATTGCTCTAGGGCCAAATAGCACCCACACTGGTAGCCACAAGCAAACTGATCAGTTGACTGGTATACAACCAGCCAGGTAGTCTGGAGCCACCTTCTGGAAAGCCTTCCAGGTTTTGCTACCCAGGGCCCCAGCCAACATCACTCCAGCCTCTAAATTTGCTGACACCATGTCTGTTCCTGAGTCAGACTATGGCTCACCTGCTTCTCGGTCAGTGGCCCAAATGACACCTATTCCTGGTTCCGAGTTACTAGATTTTGGTCAGCTTTCCATTTATTTTCAGCTTTGTCATTGAACCTCAGAGTCTCCAGATAGGCTCTGCCTTTGCTGCCGGCCACCAGAGGAGGTCTGGCACCAGTGCTGGTCTATGGAGCTGTTGGGTTTTCCAAAACTTCCAGGACACTCTCAGTGTCTCCCTCCAGTGAGTTAGCTCAGCAGAACTTAACAGTTAACTCTAAATGACACCCTACATTTTTTTCTGCATACTCACTGAAACAAAGGGATTTTTTTGTGCTGGGATAATCTGAGTACAGCATTTAAAGATAAGGACTGGACTCCCACAGAGAGGAACATTTAGCCCAGCCACCTTGACCCGAAACATGTGACAGATGGCCAAGGTGGGCATAAACCAAAGTAACCATCACTGAAGAAGGAGAGTACCAAAGCCAAAGTGCATCAGTCTCTTCGGAGAGAAAAAGAGCAGCTGACATGTGGAGGAAGAAGGGGTTGGCAGGGATGATGGAGATTAAAGAGTCGCATTACAGGTCAAATGACTCTCCTCTGTATGGTGATGGAGACCTTGGAGGGAATAGAAGTCTGCTTTCCACAACTTCTCAACACCTCCTGCACAAAGCCAATGCATCCTCACTCTGAGGCCATGCTGACTCAAATTCTGCTGTCCTTCATCTCTCTGCTCACCACACTTCAAATAGTCATTCATTAATTTACGAAACTGGTATACATAATAAAAAGTATTGCCTGATCATAAACTGTGAGGAATGAAATGATTGTTCCAAGCCATCTTACTGTATTTCAGTCTTTTGTCTATCTGCTTTTATCTGAATTATTAATATAAATAATGATCAATATTTTGCTGGTCTCTTTCCCAGGCAGTTCCACACCCCCACCAACCTCCTCCTCTCTCTGGCTGTTTCAGATATCTTCATGGGCCTCTTTCCAATTATTCACATAGATGGCTGCTGGTTTCTTGGTGACCTTGTTGTATGCAATGGAGAGAACTGGACCCAAAAGCGAGACCTAGAGAGCTGTTCAGTTTTAGGTGGCTTTATTTTCAAACAAAACAGGAATGGTTGTTTTGGGTAGATGCAGGGCTCTCAGGAGAAACAGGGCAGGCAGGCAGAGCAAGGCTGGAGACAGGTGGCACGCTGGAGAGGCAGGCAAATAGGTTGCCAGCAAGTGTCAATTTCAGGCAGAAAAAATGCAAGTCTTAAGCAAAAATCCACAGGAGGAAAGAAGCAGTCAGCAATAGGTAGACAGTGGTTAGTACCACAAGGCAGACTGAACAATCTGGCAGAAACTGGACTGCTGAGCCGGGGTATTTGTACTGCTGGAGTTGATTGGTGGATGGTTTTCAGGTGAGCAGGCAGATTGGCAGCAGGAGTTGATTGGCAGCAGAGCTGGTGAGCCACGCCCAGACACACAGACACAGAGAGAGACAAACAAGGAACCACAAGAAACAAAGGGGAGGGGGAAACAGCTGACACATGAGGAATGAAGGAAAAGGCAGACTATGACAGACCTCATGTGTACTCTGTATCAGTATCTAGATTACATTATTGCCTCAGTAGGAACCATGATGCTCATATCAATTGACCGTTATGTGGCTATTTGTCATCCTCTGCATTACCCCACGACCAGGCAGGTATAACCCCTGCATTGGAGAGTGTATGCTTTTTATTAACTACATTGCTGGAATTCCCCTCTTTTGGCCATTCCCAGGAGTCTCCTTTCTGTGGGACCCAGCTAGCTTGCAAGACAGCTCTCACAAGAAAGCAAGTTTCTCAGTGATGTCAAGGCCTTGTCTTCCAGTTCCCTAGTCTCTTTTATGCTACATCTTGCTCTTGTCTGTCAGGCATAGTACTTTCTGAGGTAATGTGGTTGCAAATAAGATTAAAGCAAGACTGTACTCCCACAAAGAGCAACATTTACAGCTTTAGATCAACCAATTTTGACCGTGGACATATGGCAAATGACCAAAGGTGGACATACACAAAAGTCACCAGTATTGAGGAAGATTAATACAAAGGGCATATTGCTTTAATCTCTATGGAGAGAAAAGGAACAGCGGAGGTGAGGAGGGAGGAGAGGTGGGCAGGGATGATAGAGATAAATCAGTTGTATCACAAGAAGCTTTAGTTAAAAGACTGTCAGAGCTCAGCAGATTCTACAGTGTGTGGTGATGGAAACCGTGGAGAGAACTGAACTCTGCTTTCCACAACTCCTCAACACCTCCTGCACAAAGTCAACCCGTCCTTACTCTGAGACCATGCTGACTTACATTCTGCTGTCTTTCGTCTCTCTACTCACTGCAGCTCTTAACCTGCTGGTCATCATCTCTATCTCCCACTTCAAGTAGCCATTCATTCATTCATGAAACTGGTAGATAGTGATAAAAAGTATTGTCTGAACATAAATTGTGGTATTGTTGAATTACAGTATTTGTTCTATTTGCTTTTATGTGAATGAGTAATACAAATAATGATAAATATCTTGTTGGTTTTCTTCCCAGGCAGCTCCACACCCCCACCAACCTCCTCCTCCACTCCCTGGCTGTCTCAGATTTCTTTGTGGGCCTCATTATGGTCTTTCAAATTATTCTCACAGATGGCTGCTGGTTTCTTGGTGACCTCATGTGTACTGTGTATCAGTATCTAGACTATATTATTGCCTCTGCCTCAGTAGGAACATTGGTCCTCATATCAATTGACCGCTATGTGGCTATTTGTCATCCTCTGCATTACTCCACAAAAATCACACAGAAAAGAGTTGAAGTCTGTGTTTGTCTGTGTTGGATATGTTCTGCAATCTTTCAAAGTTTCATTCTGAGTGATATCCTAAAACAACCAGGCAGGTATAACACCTGCATTGGAGAGTGTGCATATTTCATAAACTATAATGCTGGACTTGCAGATCTTACTTTTTCCTTCATTGTTCCCATTACTGTTATTGTTGTTTTGTATATGAGAGTATTTGTGGTGGCTGTATCTCAGGCTCATGCGATGCGGTCTCATGTTACAGCAGTCACACTCCAGCAATCAGTGAAAGTAACTGCTAAAAAATCTGAAATGAAAGCAGCCAGGACTCTTGGTGTACTCGTGGTTGTGTTTCTAATATGTCTCCTTCCATATTATTGTGTTGCTCTTACAGGCCAAGATAACTTGCTCAATGTTTCATCTGCCACCTTTGTAATGTGCTTGTACTATTTAAACTCCTGTCTAAACCCTGTGATCTATGCCTTTTTCTATCCATGGTTTAGGAAATCTGTAAAACTCATCATTACACTTCAAATACTGCAGCCTGACTCCTGTGATGCCAACATACTGTAGGGAGATCCTGCATGGTGCCTGAAATTAGACCCTCAGCATGAATAGAAAACTATAATCATACTTGGGAATGTATAAATGAAAAACAGATATAAAAGTCTGGGTAAGGGTTCCATCTGTATAAACCGTTTTATGTGCATAAATGTGTCGCAATATGAAAATCTCTAAGAATGACTTTCATTTTCAATGCAACAGAGAAGTTATTTTTTTTGTTTGGACAAAGCACTACATCTTGGGTTTACTGTGCAGCCTGTAAGCATTAGCACTGACACATTTTTGTGCTGGCTACATACTTAAGAACAGTGAATATGAGAAGAAATGTCAAATTTAAGGCACCAACTGCTTGCATAAATTCAAAGATGTCTATATCAGCTTTTGAGTAAAAATGTAAGAAATTGTACACTGTTTTATACATCACTGAACTGACCTAGAGACATATGACAATACGGACTTATGTGGGTTTCCAGATTTAATTTTTTTCACTTCCTTTTTCTGCTCCTGACATGCTCCTTTCAGAGCATTCTATTCTATTTTATAAAAGCCATCAAATAAAATACACTTACAGGTAGACAAAACATAGCATTACCCATCAAAAGCTTGGACACATCCACGCATTCAATGTTTTTCTTTATTTTCATTTTTTTTATACACTGTAGATTAATACTGGAGAAATCAGCACTATGAAATACGGAATTACATGGAATTATGTATTCAGCAACAAAATGAAAACAAGGCAAAATATGTTTCATATTTTCAATTTTCAAAAAGGAACTAGACTTGTGCACACTGTCTTTTGTACTTGCAATCAAAGATTTCACCATTGGTCTAAAATCTTTGGTTGCAAGTGCAAAAGACAGTGTACAAAAGTTTTGTTTTTTCTTTTTTTTAATTGTCAGCAAATGGTCTTAAACACAGCTGTCCACCTACAGGTGTGCAAAGGCTTTTGCTCTTTGACATTTTAGATTTTTCATTGTAGTCACCTTTTGCTTTGATTACAGCTCTGCAAACTGTTGGTATAATCTCAACCATTCCTATAAGAATAAAGAAAAACCACTGAATGTGACATGTGTCCAAATGTTTGACCGGTACTGTATGTATTTATGCATATCAATTAACACTTACATTAGGATCTGATAATGTTAATAATGGTAATTATGAACTATGCTCGAGCATTACCTCACACACTTTCAATTCAATACATGCAAGGTTTTTTTTCTACTTTAGTCTTACTCCATGTGTACAACTTAACACAGTGTCACATGAATAAAAACTTCAAGTCATTTATTCATATAAATACAACAGGGCCACATGTCAGTCATGTTCTCTTTCAAGAAAAAAAGAAAATGTGCTCATTCTGATTACCACTGAATCTGAAAGAAACCAAACATGCTTCTGTAAATCATATTGTGGCAGTGCTATTAATGTAAATACAATGTTTGGGCTTTATCTCACTGTAGAATAAACAGTGGATAACAGAGGGTAACATGTTTTTCCCTGGAACATAAACATATAACACATATATATGTAATAACAAAATATTAGTAATACCTTGTGAATTAATGCACTAACGGGTGGTTGTTGAGGAGTGATTGACTATTTATCTGTTATCCTTAACTGCATAGAGAGACACACAACACTCATTCCAGTTTTACTTAATATTGACGCTGAAGACTACAATCTGCTACTTTGATGAGCCACAAGGGACACAAGCCATTTAAAGCTGGTATTCATTAAACCAGATTTTCCTGGCACTATGTCATTCTCCTGATGGCCCAATTCTGAAACCTCAACAGTCTGAAAAATGTCTAACTGAACCAGAAGCTCATTTGTCCAACAGCATTTTATCCCCAAAACAAGCTGCCATTGCTTCAAAGCCCCATGGCTCAATAAAAAACACAAACACCCTGCAGTAACCACCGGCCTACCAACCTCCGGCCATTTTTTTTTCCAGCGTTGGCTAAATTCTTACCTGATTCCCCTCTTTTGGCCATTCCCAGGAGTCTCCTTTCTAGGGGACCCAGCTAGCTTACAAGACAGCTCTCACAAGAAAGCAAGTTTCTCAGTGATGTCAAGGCCCTGTCTTGCAGTTCACTGGTCTCTTTTATGCTATATGTTGCTCTTGTCTGCCAGGCATAGTGCTTTCTACTGAGGTAATCTGGGTGCAAATTTAAAGATGAAAGCAAGACTGTACTCCCACAAAGACCAACATTTACAGCTTTAGATCAATCAATTTGAAACCTCGACATAAACAAACAAACAAAAGTCACCAACATTAAGGAAGATGAACACAAAAAGCATATTGCTTTAATCTCTACGGAGAGAAAAAGAGCAGCAGAGGTGAGGAGGGAGGAGGACTGGGAAGGTATGGTATAAATAAATCAATTGTTTAATGGGAAGCTTTAGTTAAAAGACTGCCAGAGCTCAGGAGATTGTCCTCTGTGTGGTGATGGAAACCGTGGAGAGAACTGAACTCTGCTTTCCACAACTCCTCAACACTTCCTGCACAAAGTCAACCCGTCCTTACTCTGAGACCATGCTGACTTACATTCTGCTGTCCTTCATCTCTCTACTCACTGCAGTTCTTAACCTGCTGGTCATCATCTCTATCTCCCACTTCAAGTAGCCATTCATTCATTTATGAAACTGGTAGATAGTGATAAAAAAGTATTGTCTGAACATAAATTGTGAGATTGTTGAATTACAGTGTTTGTTCTATTTGCTTTTATGTGAATGAGTAATACAAATAATGATAAATATCTTGTTGGTTTTCTTCCCAGGCAGCTCCACACTCCCACCAACCTCCTCCTCCACTCTCTGGCTGTCTCAGATTTCTTTGTGGGCCTCAATATGGTCTTTCAAATTATTCTCACAGACGGCTGCTGGTTCCTTGGTGACCTCATGTGTACTGTGTATCAGTATGTAGACTACATTATTGCCTCTGCCTCAGTAGGAACATTGGTGCTCATATCAATTGACCGCTATGTGGCTATTTGTCATCCTCTGCATTACTCCACAAAAATCACGCAAAAAAGAGTCGAAGTCTGTATTTGTCTGTGTTGGATATGTTCTGTAATCTTTCAGAGTTTCATTCTGAGTGATATCCTAAAACAACCAGGCAGGTATAACACCTGCATTGGAGAGTGTGTATATTTCATAAACTATAATGCCGGACTTGCAGATCTTACTTTTTCCTTCATTGTTCCCATTACTGTTATTGTTGTTTTGTATATGAGAGTATTTGTGGTGGCTGTGTCTCAGGCTCGTGCCATGCGGTCTCATGTTGCAGCAGTCACACTCCAGCAATCAGTGAAAGTAACTGCTAAAAAATCTGAAATGAAAGCAGCCAGGACTCTTGGTGTACTCATGGTTGTGTTTCTAATATGTCTCTGCCCATATTATTGTGTTGCTCTTACAGGCCAAGAAAACTTACTCAGTGCTTCATCTGCCACCTTTGTAATGTGCTTGTATAATTTTAACTCCTGTCTAAACCCTGTGATCTATGCCTTTTTCTATCCATGGTTTAGAAAAACTGTTAAACTCATCATTACACTTCAAATACTGCAGCCTGACTCCTGTGATGCCAACATACTGTAGGGAGATCATGCATGGTGCCTGAAATTAGACCCTCAGCATGAATAAAAAACTATAATAATTTCCATTACCATCACTTGGGAATGTATAAATGAAAAACAGATGTAAAGTCTGGGTAAGGGTTCCCTCTGTATAAACTGTTGTGTGCATAAATGTGTCACAATACGAAAAACTCAAAGAATGATTTTCATTTTCAATACAACAGAGAAACTTTTTTTTATTATTATTATTTTGGACAAAACACTGCCTATTGGGTTAACTGTAAGTATTGTAAGCTCTGACACATTTTTGTGCTGGCTACATACTTAAGAACAGTGAATATGAGAAGAAACACTGAAAAATCAAGGCATCAACTTCTTGTAGAATTTTGAAGATGTTTATATCAACTTTAGAGTTAAAATGCAGGAAATTGTACACTGTTTTATACATCACTGAACTGACCTAGAGACATATGACAACATAAACTTACATGGGTTTCCAGATTTACTTTTTTGTCGCTTCCTTTTTCTGCTCCTGACATGCTCCTTTCAGAGGATTCCATTCTATTTTATAAAAGCCATCAAATAAAATACACTTACGGGTAGACAAAACATAGCATTACCTGTCAAAAGCTTGGACACATCCACTCATTCAATGTCTTTCTTTATTTTCATTATTTTATGCACTGTAGATTAATGCAAATCAACACTATGAAATATGGAATTACATGGCATTATGTATTCAGCAACAAAATGAAAACAAGGCAACATATGTTTCATATTTTCAATTTTTAAAAAGGAATTAGACTTTCAATCAAAGATTTCATCATTGGTCTAAAATCTTTGGTTGCGAGTGCAAAAGACAATGTGCAGTTGTATGACAGGAATCTTCATCATTAGACCCTCAGCATGAATAGAAAACTGTGCTTGGTCTTGTCCGATGAATAATTGAATAGCAATTATGTTAAAGTCTAGGTTTCCTATGTTTAATCCATTTTAAATGCAGATCAAACGTGTGTTACAATAAAGTATTTACTACCAATGACTTTCATTTTTTGCAGCATTGAAGCTAATTAGGATTTGTTCATTTTCATTTCTTTTTATCAAAGCACCACCTCGAGGGCTTATTGTGCAGTATGTAAGTATTAGGACTGTGACACTTTTTGTGCCAGCTGTCTACTTAAGCACAGCGAATTTGAAAAGAAACTGTAATTTTAAAGTCCCAACATGTAGTATTTTGAAGATTTTCATATCAACATTACAAGAGCAGTGTAGGAAATTCTATACTGTTTTATCCATGACAAACTGCCTAACAGATATATGATAATACATGTGGGTGTCTAGACTTACTTTCTTTGTCACTGGCTTTTTTTTATTCCAGGCAAGGTCATTTCAGAACGAGAGCAGTTTTTTTTTTTTGTTTTTTTTTGTTTTTTTTCACAAAAGCTATGGGATAAAATATAAATAAAGATCCACAAAGCATAGTATGCATACTGTATACTGTAAGTACATATGTATATTAATTAATACTTAAATCCTTATCTGATAATGTTAATACTGATAATGATAATTTTGCTCTGTTATATTACCTCACACACCCTCAACTGAATTCATGCATGTTTTATTCACTTCAGTGTTACTCCATGTGCACAACCTGATGCACTGTCACATAAAGAGAGACCAAAAGTCATTTATTTGTATAAAGAAGAGAGAGTTGCCCTCAGGAACATATAATTTAATGAACTTTTAACAAATCATTATCAGTGTGGCCGGATGGCTAAAAATGTTTTGTACAGCCTACTTCCAGAGATGATCAAATAACTTTTTATTAAAAGATGTATTCAAGAGTGCAACCCTCTCTTCTTTATATGGAAAGTTTAAGTATCTAGGATAATGTCCCAGGTGGTCAGAGTGCTGTGGTAACTCCACAGATGCAAGTCATTTATTTAGTATAAATGTTGGGCAGTAGCAGACAAGTACTCCCTTGGAGCCATCAGATCTGCTGGCCATCACATCACAGATGTACTGGATTTTTGCAATGTCTGCGATGAAATTCCTGAAATGCAGTGGAAAGTGGTGACACCAGAAGAAACAACATTGTTCTTATATGTCTATAATTTCAAACCTCCATGAATCACGTTCCCTCTCAAAAAATGTGTTTATTGTCATTATCACTGAATCTGAAACTAACCAAACGTGCCTCTGTAGTTTAGTTTAGTTTATTTAATTTATGAAAAGACAGTGTGCAATGACATTCATTATTTACATGAAATGAATAGATGGTTGCACCAGATTTAAAGAGACGCTAATTTCCATCTGTGGTGCTACACTCCCCTGCAACATAATGTAATGTATAATAAAAATATATGTAATAACAAAATGATAATAATAATAATATTGAAGACTGTATAGACACACATCAGTCAAATGCTACACAAACCATTTAAAGAATGGGATTAATTTAACCAAATTTTCCTGGCACCATGTCATTCTTCCAATAGACCAATATTCCAGAACCTCAAAAGCTGGAAAAAACATTTCCCTTTCCCTTTCGGGTAAATTATGCAATTTAATTAGGGACACATGGTAGTAAATGTTTCATATATTGTAATGCTACATAGAAAAAAGTCACTTAAGCTATTCAATCACCTCCATCAGTCAATACTTTTCACCTAACGAAACACTGCAAAATTTAATTTGTGATCGACACAGTGGTGAAAATTCCCCATTCTTTACTTGGGGATGTTTCATATATGTTGTATATGTAAGTGTGATCTGTGTCTCATCTATTCCGTGGGCAGGTTATCTCACAGGTCAGTTGGACCTTTAGTATTCAGAGATGATTGAATAAAAATATCCTCCTTGTCATGAGAAACCTTTAATTTTTCATTCTCACAAAGGTAATCTGTCTCTTTTTCCCTCTATTCCCCCACGTTACCATTTCTCATGAACTGAAAATAATATAGACCCAGCTGATACTAGCACTGTCTTGGAGGAGTTTCAAGAGGTGTGCACTAATACTGAGGGATGAACTTAGCCATCGAAGGCTTCATGGACATAAAGCACAGTTTTGTTTTGACTTGACATTTTGACTGAGATTCACCTAGTGGCTCTGATGCAGGGCTCTGCAGAGAATCTGCTATTCTACTACCATGCTTTAAGTATGCCTGGCAACCAACCTCAGAATATCCTGCCAGGTCCAGTTTCTGAGTCAGCAAGCCAGTGGCCTGCTAGCCTCCGGTTCCTGTTCCAGAATTGATTAACGTCCTGCCTGATTCACCTCTTTCGACAATTCCCAGGAGTCTCCTTTCTGGGAGATTTTGGCTAACTTTCAAGAAAGTCTTCACAAGAAAGCAAGGTTCTCAATGAAGTCAAGGCTCCCTGTTCTCTAGTTCTCTGATCCCTTTTGTACTAAACATTGCATTGGCGCAAAACACCACCCAGACTGCTAGCCTTCAGCAAGTTCTATCCATCCATTATCCATCCATCCACCTTCAAGTGCTTATCCAAAATTGGGTCGTGAAGACAACAGTTCCCCCTCTGACTGGGGGATCCCAAGATGTTCCCAGGCCAGGGCCGAGATATAATCCCTCCACCTAGTCCTTCGTCTGCCCCATGGACTCCTCCCAGCTGGACATGTCTGGAACACCTCCCTAGGGAGGCGACCAGGTGGCATCTTTACAAGGACTCTGAGTTCTTCATGGACGACTTTTCACCCTATCCCTAAGGCAGATGCCAGCCACCCTCCTGTGAAAACCCATTTCCGTCGTGTGTATCTGCAATCTTGTTTTTTTGGTCATGTCCCACCCTTGATGACCATAGGTGAGAGTAGGAATGAAAATTGACTGGTAGAGAGATAGCTTCGACTTCTGGCTAAGCTCTCTTTTTGTCACAATGGTGCAGTAAAGCAAACGCAATACCACTCCAATTCTCCGGCCCATCTCACACTCCATTGTGTCCTCACTTGAGACCAAGACCCCAAGATACTTGAACTCCCTCATGAGGGGTAAAGACTCATTCCCTACTCAAAGTAGACAATCCACTGGTTTCCTGCAAAGAACCATGACCTCAGACTTAGAGGTGCCCTCTCCTCCATGACTACGCCTTGAGATCCTGTCCATGAGTATCATGAACAGGACTGTTGATGAGGTGCAGCCCTGACACAGGCCAATTCTCACTAGAAAAGAGTGTGACTTACTGCCGACAACCCAGACACAGCTCACACTTTGGGCATACAGGGATTGAATGGCCCTGAGCAATGACCCGCTCACGCTATACTCCTGCAGCACCTCCCACAATGTCTCCCGTGGAACCCAGTCATACACCTTCTCCAAATCCATAAAACGCATGTAGACTTGATGGGCGTACTCCCAGGCCCCCTCCAGAATCTTTGAGAGAGTGAAAATATTTCTGTTGTTCCATGACCAAGACGGAGCCCGCATTGTTTCCCATCAATCTGAGGTTTGACTATCGGCCTGACCCTCCTTTCCAGCACCTGAGAGTAAACTTTCCCAGGGAGGCTGAGCAATATGATGCCTCTATAATTGGCACACATCCTCTGGTCCCCCTTTTTGAAAAGTGGAACCACCACCCAGGTCTGCCACTCCTTAGGCACTGTCACAGACTTCCACGCAATGTTGAAGAGACGTGTCATCCATGACAGCCCCTCAACACCCAAAGCCTTCAGCGTTTCTGGGTGGATCTCATCAATCCCCGGGGCTTTGCCACTGTGGAGTTGTTTGACTACCTCAGTGACTTCCTCCAGGGAAATTGATGCTGATCCCCCATCACTGTCCAGCTCTGCCTGTACCATAGTGGGTGGGTTAGTTGGGTTCAGAAGTTCCTCAAAGTATTCCTCCACCGCCAGATTACCTCCTCATCTGAAGTCAACAGCGTCCCATCCTTGGTATATACAGCTGGGATGGTTCCCCATTTCCTCCTCCTGAGGTGTCACATGGTTTTCCAGGAGCACTTTGATGCTGATCGAAAGTCCTTTTCCATGGCTTCTCCAAACTCGACCGAGGCTGCTGTCCTTTGGGCCTGTCTTTACCTTGTAATTGCCTCCCCCAAGTCTCCTAATATAACATATTACAGAAGGCCTCCTTCTTCAGTTGGACAGCTTCCCTGACCACCAGTGTCAGGCCGAATACTCTGAACTGCTGTTTGGTACGTAAACACAGGCATAACCCATAGGCATATGGAGGCAACCCTCTCATCCACCAGGGTTAACTCCAACATAGTGGCACTCAGCCGGGGGCTTGTGAGTATCCCCACACCTGCCTGGTGCCTCACACCCTGGGAAACTCCGGAGAAGAACAGAGTCCAACCCCTATCCAGGAGTACAGATCCAGACCCGAGGCTGTGCATCGAGGTAAGACCCACCAGATCTACCCTGTAGCGCTCCACCTCCTGCATAAGCTCCGGCTCCTTCACAACCAAAGAGGTGATGTTCCACAGCTCCAGAGCCAGTCTCTGCTGCCAGGGTCCAGTCCATCAGGACCCTCTACCTTCCTTCACTGCCACCTAACAGGTAGTGCACTCAAACCCAGCGGCTCCTCCTGTAGATGGTGGGCCCATGGGATGGAGGAGCATTTGCCATGTTGCTTATTTGGGCTGTGCCTGTCTGGGTTCTATGGCATGCCCAGCCGCCAGGCACTTGCCTGGCTCCAAACAAGGGCCCCAGGTTTCCTCCGCGCAGGATCACTTCACTCCTTCCTCATTATTTCATGCAGTTTTTGAACCCTTCTTAGTCTGGACTCTTGCCTGAGACCAATTTGCCATGGGAGTCCCTACCAGGAGCACTAGGTTCCAAAAAACACAGCCCCTGGGTGGTTCCCGGAGATGGTTCCCCATTGCCTTCAGCAAGTTGATTGTTTAACTATGTTCCTGTTCTCTAGTTTTGTCATCCAACTCCAGAGTGGCACAGCCTTCAGCCCAGGCCTCAATAATGTGCCTGACTTTACTGTTGGCCATCAGAGGGGTTCCACCTTCACCCCCCCCCCCACCTCAGGACTGGACGCAAGAATTAAAAAAAAAGAAAAGAAAAGAAAATCGAAATAATTTGTCTTTCTAAGTTTTCAGCTTTCTAACCTTTTGTGGTATTTTATACTGTTTTTGCTGTTTTATACGTTACCAACAAGGATGATGTTTCTACATTCTGTCTGAAGTCCACAGTTTGACATAAATTGCAAAATATATCATCATATAAAAAACAAGAATATTTACTTCTAAGATATTTCCAAACTCTCTTTGTGTCTCCCACCAGTGAGTTAGCTCAGCAGAGGCCAACCCCATTAAAAGCAACAACTGGCTCTAAATAACCCTAACTTTCCAAAGACTCACTAAAACTGATACAAAGAAACCATGTCATGTGAATGGGATTTTGTACCTGCTGAGATAATATGGGTGCAAAATTTAAAAATTAAAGTGTACTGTACTCCCACAAAGACCAACATTTACAGCTTTAGATCAACCAACTGCACCTTGGACATATGGGAAATGGCCAAATGTAGAAAGTCACAAACATTGAGGAAGATGAATGCAAAAGGCATAATGCTTTGATCTCTATAGAGAAAAAAAGGCCAGCAGATATGAGGATTAAGGAGGGGTGGGCAGGGATGATAGAGATGAATCAGTTGTATGACAGGAAACTTCAGTTAAAAGACTCCCAGAGCTCAGCAGATTCTCCTCTGTGTGGTGATGGAGGCTTTGGAGGGAAGTGAACTCTGCTTTCCACAACTCCTCAACACTTCCTGCACAAAGTCAACCCGTCCTTACTCTGAAGGCATGCTGATTCACATTCTGCTGTCCTTCATCTCTCTACTCACTGCAGCTCTTAACCTGCTGGTCATCATCTCTATCTCCCACTTCAAGTAGCCATTCATTCATTCATGAAACTGGTATATGAATATGAAAGTACTGATTGATCATAAACTATGAAGAACAGGAGGGTTTTTCAAAGCAGTCTTATAGTATTTCAGGTTTTGCTCTGTTTTACTTCATCTGAATGAGCAATGTAATTAATGATCAATATATTGCTGGTCTTCTTCCCAGGCAACTCCACACCCCCACCAATCTCCTCCTCGTCTCTCTGGCTGTGTCAGATTTCTTCGTGGGCCTCTCTCCAATTAATTTCCAAGACGGCTGCTGGTTACTTGGTGACCTCTTGTGTACTCTGTATCAGTATCTAGCCTACATTATTGCCTCTGCCTCAGTAGGAACCATGGTGATGATTTCTATTGACCGTTATGTGGCCATTTGTCATCCTCTGCATTACCCAACCAAAATCACACAAAAAAGAGTTGAAGTCTGTATTTGTCTGTGTTGGATATGTTCTGTAATCTTTCAGACTTTCATTCTGAGTGATATCCTGAAACAACCAGGTAGGTATAACTCCTGCATTGGAGAGTGTATACTTTTTATTAACTACATTGCTGGACTTGTAGATCTTACATTTTCCTTCATTGTTCCCATTACTGTTATTGTTGTTTTGTATATGAGAGTATTTGTGGTGGCTGTGTCTCAGGCTCGTGCCATGCGGTCTCATGTTGCAGCAGTCACACTCCAGCAATCAGTGAAAGTAACTGCTAAAAAATCTGAAATGAAAGCAGCCAGGACTCTTGGTGTTGTTGTGGTTGTGTTTCTAATATGTCTCTGTCCATATTATTGTGTCGCTCTTACAGGCCAAGATAACTTGCTCAATTCTTCATCTCGCACCTTTGTAATATGCTTGTACTCTTTTAACTCCTGTCTAAACCCTGTGATCTATGTCTTTTTCTATCCGTGGTTTAGAAAATGTTTTAAACTCATTTTTTCACTTCAAATACTGCAGCCTGACTCCTGTGAGGCCAACATACTGTAGTGAAATTATGTATGGTGCCTGAAAATAGACCCTCAGCATGAATAGAAAACTATACTTGGTCTTGGTGATGCATAACAACTGTAAGTCTGGGAAAGAGTTCCCTCTGTATAACCCGTTTTATGTGCATAAATGTGTCACAATATGAAATTCTTGTAGAATGACTTCCACTTTCAATGCTAGAGAGAAGCTAATTTTTTTTTTATCATTTCTTTATTTTCATTTATTTTGGACAACTCACCACTCATTAGGTTTACTGTTCAGTTTGTAACTGATTTATACATCACTGAACTGACCTAGATACATATGAGAATATGTACATATGTGGGTTTGTGGGTTTTGCTCCTTTCAGAGCATTATATTTTCCTAGAAGTCATCAAATAAAATAGACTCATGGGTAGACAAAACATAGCATTACCCTTCATTCTTTTTTATTGTTATTCTACATTGTAGATTAATAATGGAGAAATCAACATAATGAAATTTAGAATTATATGGAAATATGTATCAGCAACAAAATGAAAACAAGGCAAAATATGTTTCATATTTTAGATACTTATAAATCAAGTAGACTCTTGCACACTGTCTTCTGTACTTTTAATCAAAGATTTCATATCATTGTTATAAAATCTTTATTACAAGACAGCGTGCAAGAGTTTTTTTTTTTTTTTGATGCATGGTCTTAAACACACCTGTCGACCTGCGTGTGTGCCACAATATTTTGCTGTGTGATATTTTAGATTCTTCACAGTGGTCACCTTTTGCTTTGATTACAGCTTTAAAAACTGTTGTCCAAACTTTTGTCTGGTACTGTATGTATTTACATGTTTATCTTTAACACTTACATTAGGATATGATCATAGTAATAATGCTAATGATGAACTGTGGTCAAACATTACCTCTCACAATTTCAGTTTGACACTTGGTGCACCCTCAAACAAATCCCCTTAAACTCCTTCATACACATTTTTGTGTATATCCAAAAAAACACAAATATAAACATATTAATAATGTATTTTTTCCAGTTTTGGTTTTTGCTTTTTCTTTTTTCCGACTCAAGTTTTAATCATAAAAATCATTTCCATCATTATTTTCAGAATTTTAACCATTTTAATGCCAGTTTGATTGCAAGATGCCACTGTTTTTTTTAAATGAAAAAAAAACAATGATCAAATTAAAATTAATATACTAAATGCAAAGTGGATTTTTTGAGGGGGCTTTATTACAGTCTAGTATATGTCAACAATTAACAACAACATTGACTTAGATGCATTTGTATTTTTTGTGCAGGGTTAGATTTAGAAATTACTCCCGTTAAACTCCCTCATACACATTTTTGTGTATATTCATATGAATATAAATATAATAAGTATGTATTTTTCACCAATTTTGTTTCCTTTTTCCCTCATTTCCAACTCCAGCCTTACTTATACGTTATTTTTCATCATCATTTTCGGGATTTTAACCCTTTACATATTAGTTTGTTTACAAGATGCCACAGTTTTTTTTAAATGAAAAAACACAATAAATGAATTAAAATTAATATACTAAATGCAAAGTGGATTTTTTGAGGGGGGTTTATTATAGTCTAGTATATGTCAACAATTAACAACAACATTGACTCATATCAGCATTACGTGACGCATATATAATTTAAGGTCAACCCCCCAATCTTGAGACAAAGCAGGAAAAAATACAGTTGTCAAACAGCAATAGTCTGATAAATTTATTTGGCATTTGACATTAAAGGAAAATAAAGTCATAGAATGCTGCTATATTATTCTTAGTATTTGATTTTCATGCATACTGGAGTGTGTTTTGACAATCTTATGTGTTACTGGCCGAGCACAATGAGCGCTTTAATTAATTAGTTAGTGAGCACAAAGAGCCATGAATTCAAGCACCTCCGATTATTCATGCACTTAACGTTTTGCTCTGCCATCTTCGGCTGCACAGTAGCAAGAAGACTCTCTAAGCTCACAAGCGTCCCCTTCCATGCGGCAAGAGTATTGCCTGCCTCACCTCGTGCCCTTTTACTGCAGTTTATGATCGATCAGTGAGACTAAACACGTTACACACATACATTATATATACATCAGCTAGACTGTGGAAAGTCAGGGCGTATAATAAAAGTGTTGAAAACATTTTATTGGCGACATACAGAGAGACAGCAACATGTTCTAATTGCATGGCATGCCAGCACAGTTTGTGAGGGATTGTGCAATCCAAGGTGAGGTTCACCTCACTGGTACCACACCGGGCGACTCTTCCCTGTATTTGAATGGGAAATACAAAAATTCAGCAATTTTGAATTAAAAAATAATCAAAATTGTTGGAATTGTATGGAGAATAAATTTATAGTACAGATCAGTGGGCAAATATCAACATTAATTTTATTTGATCAATATTTGTTTTTTTTCTTTCCATGATGACAGGTGAGGCTCTGCCTCCCCTGCCTCCCCTGATGGCAGTCACTGCAAAGAAACCATGTGATGTGAATGAGATTTTGTACCTGCTGAGATAATATGGGTGCAAAATTTAAAAAGAAAAGTGAAATTGTACTCCCACAAAGACCAACATTTACAGCTTTAGATCAGCCAACTTTGACCTTGGACATATGGGAAATGGCCAAATGTAGAAAGTCACAAACACTAGGGAAGATGAATAAAAAAGGCACAATGCTTTAATGTCTATGGAGAGAAAAAGACCAGCAGTTATGAGGATTAAGGAGGGGTGGGCAGGGATGATAGAGATCATTTAAAAGACTCCCAGAGCTCAGCAGATTCTCCTCTGTGTGGTGATGGAGACCTTGGAGGGAAGTGAACTCTGCTTTCCACAACTCCTCAACACTTCCTGCACAAAGCCAACCCGTCCTTACTCTGAGGGCATGCTGACTCAGATTCTGCTGTCCTTCATCTCTCTACTCACTGCAGCTCTTAACCTGCTGGTCATCATCTCTATCTCCCACTTCAAGTAGCCATTCATTCATTCATGAAACTGGTATATGAATATGAAAGTATTGATTGATCATAAACTATGAAGAACAGGAGGGTTTTTCAAAGCAATCTTATGCTATTTCAGATTTTGCTCTGTTTTTACTTTATCTGCATGAGTAATATAATTAATGATCAATATATCGCTGGTCTTCTTTCCAGGCAACTCCACACTCCCACCAACCTCCTCCTCATCTCTCTGGCTGTCTCAGATTTCTTCGTGGGCCTCTCTCCAATTAATTTCCAAGACTGCTGGGTCCTTGGTGACCTCATGTGTACTCTGCATCAGTATCTAGCCTACATTATTGCCTCTGCCTCAGTAGGAACCATGGTGATGATTTCTATTGACCGCTATGTGGCTATTTGTCATCCTCTGCATTACCCAACCAAAATCACACAAAAAAGAGTCGAAGTCTGTGTTTGTCTGTGTTGGATATGTTCTGTAGTCTTTCAAAGTTTCATTCTCAGTGATAACCTGAAACATCCTGGCAGCTATAACACCTGCATTGGAGAGTGTATAGTTTTTATTAACTACATTGCTGGACTTGTAGATCTTACATTTTCCTTCATTGTTCCCATTACTGTTATTGTTGTTTTGTATATGAGAGTTTTTGTGGTGGCTGTGTCTCAGGCTCGTGCCATGCGGTCTCATGTTACAGCAGTCACACTCCAGCAATCAGTGAAAGTAACTGCTAAAAAATCTGAAATGAAAGCAGCCAGGACTCTTGGTGTTGTTGTAGTTGTATTTCTAATATGTCTCTGTCCATATTATTGTGTTGCTCTTACAGGCCAAGATAACTTGCTCAGTGCTTCATCTGGCACCTTTGTAATATGCTTGTACTCTTTTAACTCCTGTCTAAACCCTGTGATCTATGCCTTTTTCTATCCGTGGTTTAGGAAATCTTTTAAACTCATTGTTTCACTTCAAATACTGCAGCCTGACTCCTGTGAGGCCAACATACTGTAGAGAAATTATGTATGGTGCCTGAAAATAGACCCTCAGCATGAATAGAAAACTATACTTTCCTCAGAGTTCCCTCTGTATAACGCATTTTATGTGCATAAATGTCTCACAATATGAATTTTTTGTAGAATGACTTCCACTTTCAATGCTACAGAGAAGTTATTTTTTTTTTATAATTTCTTTATTTTCATTTATTTTGGACAACTCATCAGTTCTTGGGTTTACTGTTCAGCTTGTAAGTATTAGCACTGTCACATTTTTGTGCTTGTACGTACTGTACATACTTAAGAACAGTGAATTTGAAAAGAAATTGCAAGTTTAAAGCACCAATTTCTTGTAGTATTTTGAAGATGTTTATATCAACCTTAGAAGAACAATTTAGGAAATTGTACACTGTTTTATACATCACTGAATTGACCTAGAAACATATGAGAATATGTACATATGTGGGTTTGTGGGTTTTGCTCCTTTCAGAGCATTATATTTTTTATAGAAGTCATCAAATAAAATAGACTCATGGGTAGACAAAACATATCATTACCTGTCAAAAGTTTGGACACATCCCCTCATTAAGTGTCTTTTTTGTTATTATTCTACATTGTAGATTAATAATGGAGAAATCAACATAATGAAATATAGAATTATATGGAAATATGTATCAGCAACAAAATGAAAACAAGGCAAAATGTTTCATATTTTAGATTCTTATAAATCAAGTAGACTCTTGCACATTGTCTTCTGTACTTTTAATCAAAGACTTCATATCATTGTTATAAAATCTTTATTGCAAGACAGTGTGCAAGAGTTTTTGTTTTTTATTGTTGATGCATGGTCTTAAACACACCTGTCGACCTGCGTGTGTGCCACAATATTTTGCTGTGTGATATTTTAGATTCTTCACAGTGGTCACCTTTTCCTTTGATTGCAGCTCCAAAAACTGTTGGTATAATCTTAACCATTTCCTATAAAAATTAATAAAAACCATTAAGTGAGATGTGTGTCCAAACTTTTGTCTGGTACTGTATGTATTTACATGTTTATCTTTAACACTTACATTAGGATATGATAGTAGTGATAATGCTAATGATGAACTGTGGTCAAACATTATCTCTCACAATTTCAATTTAACACTTGGTGCACCCTCAAACAAATCCCCTTAAACTCCTTCATGCACATTTTTGTGTATATTCATATGAACATAAATATAAATATAAAAAGAATATATTTTTCCTTTTCCCCCTTATTTCCAACTCCAGTCTTACTCATAAAACAATTTTCATCATCATCTTCAGGATTTTAACCCTTTAAATGCCAGTTTGTTTACCAGATGCCACTGTTTTTTAAAATGAAAAAAAAAAAACCAAAACAATAAATTAATTACAATTAATATGCCACTGTTTTTAAAAATGAAAAGAAAAACAATAAATGAATTACTAAATGCAAAGTGGATTTTTTGAGGGGGCTTTATTACAGTCTAGTATATGTCAATAATTAACAACAACATTGACTTAGATGCATTTGCATTTTTTGTGCAGGGTTAGATTTATAAATTACTCCTGTTAAACTCCCTCATACACATTTTTGTGTATATTCATATGAATATAAATATAAATATAAGAAGAGTATATTTTTTCGTTATTTTTTTCCTTATTTCCAACTCCAGTCTTACTCATAAATTAATTATCATCATCATTTTTGGGATTTTAACCCTTTAAATGCCAGTTTGTTTACAAGATGCCACTGTTTTTTAAAAATGAAAAAAAAAAGCAATATATGAATTAAAATTAATATACTAAATGCAAAGTGGACTTTTTGAGGGGGGTTTATTACAGTCTAGTATATGTCAATAATTAACAACAACATTGACTTAGATCCATTTGTATTTTTTGTGCAGGGTTAGATTTAGAAATTACTCCTGTTAAACTCCCTCATACACATTTGTGTGTATATTCATATTCATATGAATATAAATATAATAAGAATATATTTTTCCTTTTTTCCCTTATTTCCAACTCCAGTCTTACTCATAAAACATATTAGATTTAAAGTAAAGAATTTCCCCTATAGTCCATGTAAAATGACCATTGTTTTTTATCACTCTTATTACACTTCAAAGTTTTCACTTCGTAATAACCCATTACCTTATTTGGCTCTTGAAAATAATGCAAAAATACAGGTTGACTTTGAACATAAAGAACATATTTATTCAACAACTACAAAAAGAACATTCATCAGAACAGAACAGTAATACTGTCTGCATTTGTCTATGTAAGTTCAGTCCAGCTCAGACAGGGGGGGTGCAAGCACTACAAATGATCATGGTGTGATCTTTGCATGTGGGCTTTCCACACTTCTGGCAGTTGGTTTTAATCAACCTCCTTTTTATGGCTGGGCAGTAGGTGCACTGCTTCCTGATATCACTGGCAGTGGCGTGTGGGGCAGGGCCAGGGTTGTTGTCCTGAGCTTGTGCCACCATGGCAGCGGCACTTGGCAGCCAGGGGAGATGCTGTCTTGTGGCCATCAGGGGAAGGGTCAATGCCTTCCCGAGCTCCTCCAAAAAGAGCCAGCGACGGGAAGACTCATTCCAGAAAGGTTCCACTGCTGTCCACAGGATCTATGCATTGATGGCAGACACATCGATTATTTTGTGGAACAGGGCTTCCTCCTATATGAGTAGGTAGGTTGACACCAGCTGCAAAAGAAAGCAGTAAAAGTTTTTAAAAAACATGAATAAATACTCTTCCTCGGCTTACACAAATATATCATTCAATCTTTATATAAATGCAAGAAATAGACTACTGAATATAAAAACACAAAATTTATCACAGACAAACACATAAATAAATAAATA
Source organism: Lutjanus erythropterus (assembly GCA_020091685.1). Lineage (NCBI taxonomy): Eukaryota > Metazoa > Chordata > Actinopteri > Lutjaniformes > Lutjanidae > Lutjanus > Lutjanus erythropterus. The sequence goes on from CM034596.1 coordinate 456,467, forward strand.
AATACCTTATCCAGAGTCTCGACCCCTCCCTTCCATAGGTTGTAATCCTTGATCAGCTGGGGTTTGCGCTTTTGGTCATCCATGACTGCTGGCTCCCGGTGCCTGGTGCTGAGGAGGATCACATTTTTCTTAGCCTTGGGGATATATGACACCAAGGTTGCACTTTGGCGCTCCACGCACATTTCCCATAGAACCCCGAATGCTGCCAGCTTGTCTGGCTGGTGGACCTGACGCGCTGGCCGGGTGAGTTGTTATCAAATCTGATGGTGGAGGAGAGAAGCACAAACCTCTTGCGGGGCATGGTTGCAGCAAACATGGGCCGCCCTGTGGCCTCCTTCCACAGGCTGAATGTTGTCTCATTCTGGGACCTGCAGCGGCAGTAGATTTTATTAGCACTTCACTGTAATTGAAATTACACACCAATTTACATCTAGTAGACTATATTACCTGTAGACCCCTGTAGTCATTTCAACAATGCATCCAATGATTTCAGGTGTCATCAGGAGAAGGAAACCTTCTTCCAGGCTGCTGCAAGATGCAATGTTTTTTATTACTTGACCAATCAAGGGACTCTGAACTTAGGTGAACTTAGGTTGAACTTGTGTTTAAAGCAAAAGTCAAACTCAAGCTCAGGTTACACTTCACATATGGGTTTACAGTGAGCTATTTTTGTCCATATGGATTTTAGTGCCTGTGCTTTGGAAGCACACACAAACTAATTTGTTAAACATACATATACACTAGATGTTGACATCACTGACAACAGATAGAGACCACTTAAGTTGAATTCATTATTTCAGCTGTTCTGCAGGAGCCCGCAGAATCAATTGAGTTCAAGGGTTGAAACAGGGCTGTAATGAAAACCAATGGTAAATATGGGAAAATTGTGTCATCTAGCAGTAAATTTTATAGTTTTAATACTTTTTCACACTGGACAGACAAAAACTTTGGAAAAAAATCACTTTTTTAAGGTGATCAAAGAATTGTGGTTTTAATGTAAGTCAATGGACACAAAAATGTGTCAAGGGAGCTGAAGGGGAGTAAATTTCTGACACAATGTTTTTTAGATCTATTACAAAAGCTGATGGTGAATTTCAAAAATTGACCAAAAAAGACAGGCTTGTGTAATTTTATGCCATATGCATGAACGCAGCCAAAACAGTTGTAAAAACAAAACTTAAAATCACAAAAATGTGTATGAGGGTACACAGAGGGTTAATACATGCTGGGGGTTTTTTTCTACTTAAGTGTTACTCATTTGAATCCGAAAAAGTAAGTTAAGGAAGTAAGTAAGTAAAAGTAAGTTCGGAAAAGATGGCGGCGCGTAGACGCAGCGACCCAATGCTCTTAAACTAGCAGCTACACATTGAGAAGGACTTACACCCGAACCGAACTTATAAGTCTGAAACAACACTGGACCGACTGGACCCCCAGAAGGGTTCGACTTGTTCCCGGAGAGGATACGCCGGTGAGAACGGACAGAAAGGAGGTGACGGCAGCGCTGCGAAAGATGCCAAAAACGACTGGTTAACAAGATGGATGAGATTAAACTACAGGATGTTAACAACCGGATAGACAGCTTTATCATGGTGATAAGAGAGACCTGGCTGCATAAAAACATCCCAGACCTAGCCGTGGAGCTAGCAGGATGTACAATCTTCCGGGCGGACCGCACATCGGAGTCCGGTAAGAGGAGAGGAGGAGGTGTGTGCATCTATATTATCAACAGTTGGTGCACGGACGCTGCCGTTATTGAGAGACACTGCTGCCCAGACCTGGAGTTTCTAATGTTGAGATGCAGACTGTTTTATTTTCCCAGGGAAATAACCCAAGTGTTTGTAGCTGCCGTGTATATCCACCCGCGAGCTAATGCCAACGCAGCTATGAGCAGGCTGCATGACAGCATCACTAGGTAACAGAATAAACACCCAGAGGCCTTCTTCATCGTGATCGACTTTAACCACACCAACTTTAAGACTGCTCCCCAGATTCTACAAGAATGTTGACATTCAAACAAGGAAGGGCAGAACACTAGACCAGGTCTACACCAACATCTCTGGAGCCGACAAAGCCTGCCCTTCCCACACCTCGGACACTCAGACCATCTTTCCCTGTTCCTGACACCAGCTTACAAGCCCCTCATCTGCAGGTCTAAGCCACAGTACAAGCTAGTGCAGTGCTGGACTGAGGAGGCCACATTATCCTTGCAAGACTGTTTTGAGGACACCATATGGGAGCTCTTTGAAGACCCAGACATTGAGCTCCACACCTCCTCTGTACTATCATACATCAGCATTGACAAGGTAACATCAAGGAAACAGGTGAAAACATTCCCCAACCAAAAACCCTGGTTTAACGCCAATATCAGAGCACTACTCCAGGCCAGACATTCAGCTCTGAGGACAAGGGACAGGGAAGCCTACAGGAAGGCTAGAGCAGACCTGAACAGAGGCATCAAGGCTGCTAAGACAAAGTACAGAGAGCAGATAGAGGCCAACTTCAAGGAGAACAATCCCTGCTCCATGTGGAAAGGCATACAGAATATTACAGACTACAAACAATGCCACAACACCCCCTCCCCCCCGCCCTGACTCTTCTCTCCCAGACCAGCTTAACACCTTTTTCTCCCACTTTGAAGAGCACAACAGACAGGCAGAGGACACACAGCTGACATCATCAGAGCATGACCAGCCCCCCACCATCCAACAACACCAGGTACTGTGACTCCTGTGTGGCATCGACACCAAGAAAGCACCAGGACCGGATGGAGTACTAGGGAGGGTGCTGAAATCTTGTGCTCATCAGCTTGCTGCGGTATTCACTAACATCTTTAACCGTTCACTGCAGCAAACCACAGTCCCCACCTGCCTGAAAACATGCCACCATAATCCCTGTGCCCAAATCCTCTGCCATCACAGGGTTGAATGATTACTAGCCTGTGGCCCTGACACCGGTGATCATGAAATGTATGGAGAGACTGGTGTTACAGCATGTCATGTCACTGCTCTCAGCCACATTGAAAGCCCCAACTCATATATCAGGATGCTGTTTGTTGACTTCAGCTCGGCATTTAACTCCATCAGCCCCAGCTGACTCAACAAACTGCAGACACTACAACTTGGAACCTCCCTTTGTCTGTGGATCAAGGATTTCCTGACTAACAGACCCCAGCATGTCAGAATGGGCACCTCCACATCCTCCACCATCGTCCTCAATACTGGTGTTCCTCAGGGCTGTGTGCTGAGTCCAGTCTTGTACACACTGTACGCTCATGACTGCGTTGCTACTCATGGCTTCAACACCCTCATCAAATGATAAAACCGTTGTGGGGCTCATCAACAACAGTGACGAGGCACCATACAGGGAGGAGGTCCAAGCACTGGCGGTCTGGTGCAGTGACAACCACCTCAACCTCAGCACCAAGAAGTCAAAAGAAGTCATCATTGACTTCCGGAAGTTGAGGACCACACTGCACTCAGGGCTGAGCATCAATGGGGAGGAAGTGGAACGGGTCACCAGCTTTAAGTTTCTTGGCCTGCATATCTCGAAGGACCTGGGCTGGACAGTGAACACCAACCACATCATCAAAAAGGCCCAGCAGCGTCTCTTTTTTTCTGAGAACGCTGAGGAAGAACAAACTCCCTCCACCTCTGCTGAAAAACTTCTACCACTGCACAATAGAGAGTGTTCTCACCTATGGATGTCCGTTGTGGTATGCCAGCTGCACTGCATCTGAAAAGAAACAACTGCAGCGGGTCATCAAGACGGCTCAGTGGATTTTTGGCTGTCCACTTCCACGCCTAGAGGAGATCTACTCCAGCCGTCTCCTCCGACGGGCCACAAAGATCCGGGATGACCCTGCTCACCCAGGACACTCTCTATTTACCGGCCTTCCCTCTGGCAGACTCAGAGTCATGAGAGCCCGCACCAACAGACTGAGACACAGCTTCTTCCCCATGGCTGTGAAGAGACTGCTGCAGGAACCATGTCATATATTTTATGACCAGGACATTGTAGCCGCTACAAGAGATGTTGCCAAACGGCATTTCATTGTCCCCTTGCAATGACAATAAAGCTTCTTAACTCTTAACTCTTACACCATGTTCACACTTCACACATTGTCATATGAATGAAGACTGAGGGCCCTATGTTACACCCAGCGCAAAGCCATTGCACTGGTGGCGCAGGTGGATTTGCTGTCTTACACCAGTGCAAGTACCATTTTTGCCACTACTGCAAGATAGGAAATGCTCTTGCATCTGGTCTGTGCAGCCATGGGCAGGATGTCTAAAAATGTTTCTCCACATGGGATTGTGGATGAGTAAACTGTCTTTTGAACATATTTTCTATCAGCAATAAAGTGTAAATATTGAAGTTAAAAGTATGTGAGTGTGTGTGTCTGGAGTTTGGAGGAGGTGCACACGCACATCTCCACAAACACAAAGCAATCCTGTCCATGACTGTCATGAACAAGATTGGTGATAAGGTGCAGCCCTGACACAGGCCAGTCCTCACCGGAAACGAGTCTTACTGCAGACTTACTGCCGACAACCCAGACACAGCTCATGTTCTGGGCATACAGAGATTGAATGGCCCTGAGCAATGACCCGCTCATCCTATACTCCTACGGCACCTCCCACAATGTCTCCCATGGAACCCGGTCATACACCTTCTCCAAATCCATAAAATGCATGTAGACTGGATGGGCGTACTCCCAGGCCCCCTCCAAAATCTTTGCAAGAGTGAAAATCTTTTCTGTCGTTCCATGACCAGGACGTAACCTGCATTGTTTGCCTTCCTCAGATCAAAGGGAAACAATGCGGGTCATGTGTTTGACTCGGCCTGATCTTCCTTTCCAGCACCTTAGAGTAAACTTTCCCAGGGAGGCTGAGCAATGTAATTCCTTTATAATTGGCACACACCCTCTGGTCCCCCTTTTTGAAAAGTGGAACCACCACCCTGGTCTGCCACTCCTTAGGCACTGTCGCAGACTTCCACGCAATGTTGAAGAGACATGTCATCCATGACAGCCACTCAACACCCAAAGCCTTCAGCGTTTCTGGGTGGATCTCACCAATCCCCAGGGATTTGCCACTGTGGAGTTGTTTAACTACCTCAGTGACTTCCTCCAGGGAAATTGATGCCGATCCCCCATCACTGTCCAGCTCTGCCTGTACCATAGTGGGTGGGTTAGTTGGGTTCAGAAGTTCCTGAAAGTTCTCCTTCCACCACCGGATTACCTCCTCATTTGAAGTCAACAGCGTCCCATCCTTGGTATATACAGCTTGGATGGTCCCCCGTTCCCTCTCCTGAGGTGTCGCATGGTTTTCCAGGAGCACTTTGATGCTGACCGAAAGTCCTTTTCCTTGGCTCATTCCCTGGGAAACTCCGGAGAAGAACAGGGTCCAACCCCTATCCAGGAGTACAGTTCCAGACCTGAGGCTGTGCATTGAGGTAAGACCCACCAGATCTAACCTATAGCTCTCCACCTCCCACATAAGCTCCAGCTCCTTCACCACCAAGGAGGTGACGTTCACAATCTCCAGAGCCAGCCTCTGCTGCCAGGGTCTAGTCCATCAGAACCCTCTACCTTCCTTCACTGCCACCCAATAGGCAGTGCGCCCAAACCCAGCGGCTCCTCCTGTAGATGGTGGGCCCATGGGATGGAGGAGCATTTGCCATGTTGCTTGTTTGGGCTGTGCCTGGCTGGGTTCCATGGCATGCCCAGCCGCCTGACACTTGCTGAGGCCCCTTCCAGGCCTGGCTCCAGACGGGGGCCTCAGGTTTGCTGCGGGCAGGATCACTGCACTCCTTCCTCATTCTTCCTTGCAGTTTTTGAACCCTTCTTATTCAGTTTTTGAGACCAATTTGCCATGTGAGTCCCTACTAGGAGCACTAGGCTCCAAAAAGGCTCCTCAATAATGTCTCTGACTTTACTGTTGGCCATCAGAGGGGTTCCACCTTCACCCCCCCCCACCTCAGGACTGGACACAATAATAAAAAAAAAAAGAAAATCGAAATAATTTGTCTTTCTAAGTTTTCAGCTTTCTAACCTTTTGTGGTATTTTGTACTGTTTTTGCTGTTTTATATGTTACCAACAAGGATGATGTCTCTATGTTCTTTCTGAAGTGCACAGTTTGACATAAAATGGCAAAAAATATCGTCATATAAAAAACAAGAATGTTTACTTCTAAGATATTTCCAAACTCTCTTTGTGTTTCCCACCAGTGAGTTAGCTCAGCAGAGGCCAACCCCATTAAAAGCAACAACTGGCTCTAAATAACCCTAACTTTCCACAGACTCACTAAAACTGATACAAAGAAACCATGTGATGTGAATGAGATTTTGTACCTGCTGAGGTAATATGGGTGCAAAATTTAAAAATTAAAGTGAAACTGTACTCCCACAAAGACCAACATTTACAGCTTTAGACCAACCAACTTTGACCTTGGACATATGGGAAATGGCCAAATGTAGAAA
>CM034596.1:463447-480767 GCA_020091685.1 Lutjanus erythropterus
ATCAAACAATATATTTTATCACTGTCTACCAGATTCATAAATGAATGAATGGCTACTTGAAGTGGGAGATAGAGATGATGACCAGCAGGTTAAGAACTGCAGTGAACAGAGCGATGAAGGAGAGCAGAATGCAAGTCAGCATGGTCTCAGAGTAAGGATGCATTAGCTTTGTGCAGGAGGTGTTGAGGAGTTGTGGAAAGCAGAGTTCAGTTCCCTCCATGGTCTCCATCACCACACAGAAGAAAATCTGCTGAGCTCTGGCAGTGTTTTGACCAGAACCTGATTTTTCTTCATCATCCCTGCCCATCCTCCCTCCTCACCTCTGCTGCTCTGTTTTTCTCCACAGAGATTTAAACACAAGTGCCATTTTTGCCACATGGGTAAGATAGTGTAACTGTAAATACTGTACACATTATATTTTGGGTTATTTTCATTACTTAATTTATTGTGTAAATTTGTGTTTCTTATCTAGCAGTTTAGTAGGTATATTATTTATGTTTAAGTAATAATATTTTTTTACAGCGTCATTGAGTTACTGTAAATTATTATTTCATTGTCATTTATATTACTTTGTATATTATTTCATTTGTATGTTCATGTGCAGTGTTTTAAGTGACGTATCCCCCTTGGTTGAGTTAATTGGTTCCTACCTGCTCTTGTCTTAGTACGGACAGATATAGGTGACACACTCGGAGAGAGTGCCTCGTGTTTGTAGAGGTGTTGCTGTACCCCTAAGTTGGAGTTGTTTTATACTGTCGTGCCGTGTTGGCGGATATTAAATGAGAGAAACAAAGACATATTGTAGCCCGCTTATTACCCACAGCCCGGAAGAACTGGAGAACACGAACAACAAGAAAAGAGGGTTACAATAGCAAACGCACTTGTGCCGGGTCTGTGCTGCTGTGGGTGGGAGGTCTAAACATGAAGGCAAAACGAAGGCGTCGTCTGGCGCATTTGCTATCTTGTGCTCGGCGCATTGGGGTAAAAACCGCTTGCGCTTTAGACCAGCTAAAACCTGGTCGAAGCGCAAAGTCTGTGGTCTTTCAGCACAAGATTCAGCACACGGCGGGCTTGGCTGTGTGTGGCTGAGGCACACACACGTCTCCACAATCACAGAACACTTTTCATTAATGTTAAACAGTTGTGCGCACGTGTCTTTAAAGATAAACTCACTAATAAGTAAAAAAAAAAATATAATTATAAAGCCTAATAAATCTGAACAGACTTGCAAAGTGTGGGACGGGATCACAGCTGTCAGATTGTGTTTATCAGATGAGTCAGCATGACAGCTGGAGCAGCTGCAGTGCTTGCGTCTGCGTGTTTGTTATGATCCAGAAAAAACAATGATTAAACAATTATTATCTATAACATACAAAATGTACAAGACATTATATTTGACCGCACAAGTCCAACCCAACCCAGAGAGTAAAAGTTAGGTGTGCTTCTGTCGGAGCTGCTTGGATATATATAATTTTACGCACTTCAAACTTCAGAACTCTGATTGTTTCACATCAGGATAGAGGAGCGACGATGGGAGGAAGAGATGAGGATGAGGTGAGAGAGGAGAAGGAGCACAGACCACTGGAGCCAGGAAGCTTCGCGGCTAGACTGGATCGGTTTGCCTCACCACTCTACTGCACCATCTCTCTCCCCAGCTCCTCATGATAATGATGATGATAACAAAAAATAATTATAAAATACAACACAATTTCAAGGTGCTTCAGGTTAAAATATAACCAGTTACATATCTGCATGACATTTGCAGTCCATTTATTGCATTGGTTTTTGTGAATGTAAAATAACACTTTATACATGAAGCTGTTTTGGAGATGTTCTGCTCTCTACATATGTTGCGTGCTCTCACACTTTCACTCCTTGTGACGGTTTCGTCAACACCATGAAGTGTTAGTGATGTTTCTTTTCATTTTAAATAAATCACTAGACACTAGTTTTTGGTTAAACATGTTTATTGGTTTCCTTGATTTATTTAATGACACTATGTTTCCAATTTGAGTGCACGCATTTTGGTTAACATTTTGTAGTCATTGGTTTTTGTAGAGATTTTGAGTTGCTTAATGATTTTGATACCTGTTTCCTTTGTTCTCCACATGCTGCATGAGAGATGCCTGGTCAAAGGGGGAGGCGGAGCTTCACATGGAGCACAGGAAGTGGAAGGTGCCAACTCCCAGGGCTGAGCAGGGCAGCTCTGAATTAAAGGGACTTAAATCAAAGGTAGCATGTGGAAAAATTTCTTTGGGGTTTTGGGTATTATTGGTATTAATTATTCCTAAGTATTGAAGATTTTTGGTCTTTGCTGGTAGTTGGGTTTATTTTGGGTTTTATATGGTATGGATTTAAAGTGTAACTTGCAGGTTAAATGTTTTTTTTGTTTGTTAGGTTCTTGTGTGGTCAGCAGGCAGTCAGACCGCCGTTTTAGTTACGGAGGCAACAGTGAAGTCACGTCTCTTCAGCTGCACAATACGCACCCAGGAGCGAGAGGCAGCACCTGCTCTTCTCCTGTCAGGAAAACCGCGGACTCGATTTCAGAGACAGGCAGGAGTTTGTGTCCCTGTAGCTACATAATGATTCTGCATGGTCACCGGAAGTGAAATGCAATGTAAAACTAGCTAAAAAACACCAACCCAGTGAAAGATAACTGCTCAGACTCAGGACAAACTACTTCTGCCCGTAGGTCAGAGGCAGACTCTGGCAAAGCGAGTACCTCTTCTTACGTCATAGATGCGACATTGAAAAAAAAGCGTTTTTTAAGAGCCTTGCTCCAACAGACTAAATTTTCCTATAATTTTTGGTCTTTATGTCAAAAAAATCTTAAATTAAGTTTTAAAAATGTCATTTTACACAAGATTATGCATACATCTCATTAGGACATTTAACCTGCAAGTTAAACTTTAAGGTTTCCCCCCTTTCTTTTCTATGTAGGCTAGCCCATGTCTATATATACCCCTTCTTTTGTGTCATTTGGGAGGTCACGTTTGTTCAGTTCAGACTTTTGTTGCCGTATTGTTTTGTTGACCTGAATTTCGTTAAATGGCCCTGAGTCATATTTTTGTTGATATTTTCCCTTTGCTTATGCATTTTAAACATTAAGATTTTGTTGATGTATGGATTGATTTGGCTAAATAAAGCCTTAACATTCTAAAATACAGCTTGTGTCCCTGTCCTTACTGCTTGGTCCCTGACACTCCTCAAACCAGGAGATCTGTGTCCTTGCTTTGAAAATATTTTCTCTGTGTTTCCTCCTAGTAAATCTGCTGTCATGCTGCCTCCACTTGCACTGCTGGCACACCTGCCTCTTAAAGCTGATGAAAGCTGATTTTCTAATTGGTTTATTGCATGTTCGGCCTAAACTCACCTGTGAATTAATGAGGGCACTTGGGCACACCTGATAGGTGTATCCCACTTTGTGCTGGTGACACAAAGGGTGTGGCAGGGCAAAGTATCACTCCGGCCCCTGGCACAAGACGGCAAAGGTGGATTTGGACACACCTTGAATAAATTAAATCCATTGCACCCTGCGCTTTCCACTTGTGCTTTAGATCAGCATGAGATAGGGCCCCAAGAGTCCTGGCTACTTTCAGTTCAGATGTTTTAGCACTTAATTTCACTGATTACTGGAGTGTGACTGCTGCAACATGAGACCGCATGGCACGAGCCTGAGACACAGCCACCAAAACATTCTCATATACAAAACAACAATAACAGTAATGGGAACCATGATGGAAAATGTAAGATCTATGTAACAGGATCTATTCTTGTGTTGAGAAGCCATAACAGACAGGAGACACTCGTGTAGACTTTTAACAACTTTATTTACTTACTCGGGGCGGTCCCTCCCTCAATCTCCTCCCCCCATCCATACACACAAAGGTTCCTACCTCTCTACTCTGGCCACATCTCCCCCCTTTAGCGAAGTAGCCGCATTTCTTGAAATAACTGTTATTTACTTACTTTCTGAATTTACTAATAAACATGAATGGTACTGAACTCTTCATTCTTCTCTTAGGAGTGTAATTAACTGTTAACAAACTCCTTAGGATAGCATGTAACTTCAGCCACTAAACCTCAGAAACGAATTTGCTTGAATGGCATGTGATATTCTTTCAATAGAGCAAAGAACACAGAACATAGAATGCTTTTCTCTGCCTAGGGGTCAAGGTGGACTACCTGGGTCCTCAAAGCTGTGCAGGGATTATTCTGCCCTGTACAAGCACAGCTTTCTAACTATGCAACTGGCAATTACAAGTCCATTCTAATTGGTGTTTTTATGATCCGCCCTGATCTTGTCGTTCTAGAGGTCTCTGGAATGACCCTGATGTGGGACCTGTTTCTCCTTAGACTCGCAGAGGGGAGGTCGATGTTGTAAGACCTGGGTGTCAGGGCAGGACCTCTAATGATCCCAGCCTGCGTGGTGTTTCTGACCCAGACTCTTTGTCCTAGTCTGAGATCCTGTCTTGTCTTTGTTAGGTGTCTTTTGCTGACCTAGAATGCTTGTTTTTCTTTTCATGTCCTGATCCTTCCTTTTCAAAGCTTGGAGGTCTGGCCACCTTCTCCTGGCTAACAGGCAAGGGTGTCCTGACGTTCTGGCCCATCAGCAGCTCTGCAGGGGATGATCCATGTGACAAGGGGGTCTCTCTCTGTAAGCCATGACAGCCTTAAGTGGATCCTCCCCCATTTTCAGAAGAGATTTCACAGTCCATATCGCCCTTTCAACTTCCCCATTACTTTGAGGATAACAGGTGCTGCTGGTAATGTGTGTGTGACGTCATAGTCTCTGGAGTAGTCTGTGAATTCAGCCGCAGAGAAATGGGGGCCATTGTCTGTGACAACTGTTTCTGGGACCCCATGGCATGCGAAGATGGCCTTCAGCTTAGCCGTTTCATTGGCTGCAGTAGTGGAGGTGAGGTTAGGTACTTCAGTGTAGCGTGAGTAATACTCTATCACCACAGGGTACACTATATTATTCCACTGGAACAGATCCGCAGCAACAATGTTAAAGCCATGGCCTCTCAGGTAAAGGTGTTGTCAGCAGCGGCTCTGGTGTGTTGTGAGCTTCTTTTGCACATATCACACAGTTTTCCACCTTCAGTTTCACCTGTTTGGTCAGACCTGGCCACCGTATGGACTGCTGTGCTCTGGCAATACACTTAGTCACTCCCTGGTGACCTTCATGTACCTTGTCCAGTATGTCCTTGCATGGTGGCAGGGATGACGAGCCTGTCTCCTTTCATCAATAATCCATCTGCAACCAGCAGGTCCTGGTGATACTGCCAGTATGGTTGAACCTCTGGGGGAAGAGCCTTTCTATTAGGCCATCCTGTTTGCACCAGGGACTTTAGTCGTCTACAGACATCATCTGTGTCCTGTCTGGTCCTGATCTGGATCACCACTATCTGGTTGATGTACATTCTGACATCTTCCTCCAGCTGCATATCCTCTGCTGTTGGTGGAGCCTGTGTTGGGGCCCTGGACAGTGCATCGGCAGTGACAAGGTTCTTACCAGGCACATGCACAATCTTGTATGTGAAGCAGAGCAGTTGCAGTCTGAACCTCTGAATCTGAGGGGGCAAGTCGTCAAGGGCTCTGCTGCCCAGCAGAGAAGTGAGGGGTTTGTGGTCTGTCTGTATGAGGAAGTCCATTCCAACCAGATAGGACTGAAAATGCTCACACGCCCAGGTCAGTGCCAGTGCCTCTTTTTTGATTTGGGCGTACCTGCGCTCTGCCTCTGTCATGCTGCGTGAGATGAAGGCAACTGGGCACCAATCTCCTGATGGTTGCTTCTGAGACAGAACCCCTCCAAGCCCAAATGATTAAGTGTCTGCTGCGACTCTTGTTTCTCTGTTTGGGCGGTATTGTGCAAGGACAGTGGGTGAGCTCAGTTCATGACGCAGCTCCTCAAAAGCTTGCTGCTGCAGGCTCCTCCATGCCCAGTCACTAGTCAAGTTTGACTTGAGCAGGTCCCTTACAGGTTGTGTGAGCTCTGCGACCCGTGGTGAGAACTTTCCCACATAGTTTACCATACCCAAAAATCTTCTCACATCTGTGACATCCTTGGGTGTGGGTATCTCTGTGATTGCCTTGATTTTGCCTGGGTCTGCCTCGATGCCTTGTGCGCCGATGACGTGGCCCAGGAACGTGACCTGATCCACAGCAAACTGACATTTGTCATTGTGCATCAGCCCCTCTTTCTGTAGTCGCTCCAATGCTTGGTGCAGTCTGTGGTCGTGTTGTTCACGAGATGACCCAAAGACCAGAATATCATCTTCATGACAGACAGTTCCTTCAAGTTCTGCTAGCATCTGGGTTAGCCGCTTCTGGAAATACTCAGGTACTAATGAAATCCCAAAGGGCAATCTGTGAAAGCAATACCTCCCGAAAGGTGTGGTGAACGTGGTGAGTGGGGCGGATTCTGGGTGTAGGGGTACCTGCCAGAATCCAGCTGTGGCATCTTGTTTTGTGAAAACTGACACTCCTGCCAACTTGGCCAGGGTTTCGTCACCTGCTGCCATGTGTCTCTCATTTAGCTGAGTTAGCTCAACACAGATCCTGATCCTTTCCCTGGGCTTTGGTGCCACAACCATCCCAGCACACCATTCCGTGGGCTCTTCGATGGGGGCAATTACTCCCATTTTCTCCATCCGCTGGAGTTCCTCTATAACTTTGTCTATCAGCGGTAGTGGCACACGACGTGGCAGTGACAATGCATAGGGCTTGGCTCCCTCCTTTAGCTTTATCTTATACTCTCCCTGCAGGCTGCCCAGGCCTGTGAAAACTTTTGGGTACAGTTGTTTGATGTCTGACGACAGCTCTTGACTGCTATGACTCCCTTAAACTGTCCTTTTACCTTTTATGGAGAAGAGGGAATCCATTTTTTTGTTTGTAGGAGGCTCATGCAGCGATGTCTCCCCGCCCACAGCCTCTCGCCAGCTTGGCAGCTCTGCTCTACTACAGTCTCTAACTGCTAGATAGCTTGGTTTAGCTTATGCCAACCGGGACTTAGTCTTCACAATGGTCTGTTTTTTCATTTCACTGACATCTCTCTGCAGGACCTCCGATATCAACCCTGCGGGATTCGGCACTTCTGACACCATGTAACACTTCTTGTGTCAAGAAGCCGTAACAGATGGAGACACTCATGTAGACTTTTCACAACTTTATTTACTTACTCGGGGCGGTCCCTCCCATCCATACACACACACAGGTTCCTACCTCTCTACTCTTGCCACAATCTACAAGTCCAACAATGTAGTTAATGAAATATAGACACTCTCCAAGTGATACCTGCCTGGTTGTTTCAACATATCACTCAGAATGAAACTTTGAAAGATTAAAGATGACTTGAAAAGTTAAAGAACTTATTCAACATGGAGAAACACAGACTTGTTCCGCATGCACACACCTGAAGTGGGTACACAAGCTCTTGCCCAAGTTGTGCGGCTGCAGCAAAGAAATGATGTTCCTCTTATATGTCGAAGTCCTCGGACATTTTCTTCTGCAAAGTCAACTCTGCACGTAACAAGTCACTATTTCTGAGCAGACCTCTCTCTCTGTAGCTTTCCACATAGAATGTAAACACAGATGTTAAGGTATTGCGAGATCTCATATATCTCATGTTGCACCACTTGGGCAAGAGCTTGTGTACCCGCTTCAGGCGTGTGCATGCTGATCTAGTCTAAGGGGCTACAGTTGACATTTAGGCTAAAAACATGGTGTGAATGGTGTCTTTTTGGGTCAAATTTTAATGTCACGGCTTAGGGACACTGGGATTACACCACACGGGCAGTATGGGGACATTTTGTGTTTTTTGTGTTCTTTTTTACATTTTAAAACTGGTCACCATTCACTTCAATTGTACTGGATTTGGCTCTAATGCTGTTTTCTGCTGAAGTTCCAAGAGTATTTTGTGAACTGGAGAGCTTCACCCATCCTCACATCAGCACAGGGGTGAGTAGATATTAAGTGAAATTTCATTTTTGGGTGAACTATCACTTTAATGTACGTTGAGCCTTTTATGACTGAGCACAGTCTGTTAATATTAGAGCACGCCTCTTTAAGCTCCTCCAAGAGAAATCTAGTGTCTGCTGGGTCCATTTTATGGTCAGTTCATGTCTTAGCGTGAAAGGTTAAGAGTTTGTCATGGCAAGGACGATGCTTTGATTTAATGATCTCTGAATACTCAAATTCAGACTGACCTGTAAGTTGACCTACACACAAGACTAGACAAGACATGAATCACTCTTCAACATACAGTACATATGAAACATCCCTGGCTGACACTTGTTTTAGGGGTTAAAGTAAAGGTGTCACAGGGAGAGTGCATTTTTGGAGCAAACAGAGCCGACAGAACAAAGGCAGTTTGCTTTTGGTATAACAGGCTCTCAGACAAATCGACTTTTGTTCCAATGAGACATATTTCAGGAAACTGAGGTTTTGGAATATTGGACTGTCAGAACAATGCCATTGGACCAGAACAATTTGGTTAAATGATAACACAGTGGTAAATGTTTTCTGTCCTTTTTGACTCATTAAACAAGTAGTTTGTCGACATCAACTATATCACTGTTAACTAAAAGTGACTTAGTGTTGTGTGTCCCTCTCTATGCAGATAGATAAAGATGAGAGATGAATACAAAATACACTTTTCAATAAATGAGGTGCACACATACAGTGATGGTTTCAGACTGGTTTCAGACTTCAGCCCTGAGCACAAAGACACCAGTCCCTGCCTTTACTGCATGATAATTTATTAAGAATTATTACTATTATAATTATTCCTCTGTATTTACATTTTTACATTTATGTTGCTGGGAAAAAAAACATATTTACTAAGCCTCAGCTGAGCTCCCAGCACACAAATATCCACTCTTATTCTGCTGTCAGCTAAAGGCCCAACATATTGTATTCGTGAATATCACTTCGACAAGATGAATTACAAAAAATAATGTTGGCCTAGTTTCAAATTCAGTTGTAATGGCAACAAACAGATAATTGTCTGATAGATTTTGAAAATATGAACATACTAGTATAATGCCATTTCTTCAGCTATTACCACTTTTCACTTCACTTCAGTGAGTAGATACCAACTGCAAAAACATTTTTCTTGATGCCCTGACCCCAGCACAGCATAGCTCTATACTCGACTAAATCAGACAGAACTGTCAAATAAGCATGGTGTAAAGTCTAGTCCTTGCTGTTCCAGGCATTCCTGTCTTTATGTGATCAGTTATCAGTCATTATATTACTAATGTAAGTGTTTTTTGTTTATCTTTATGTGGTTTTTATTTAATCACTTTTGGTCTTCTAAGGCTGACATAAACATCTTTATTCAAGTACACAACCAGGACAATAAGTATGTGTCAGTCGTAATACTTACAAACTATAAAGTCTACCCAAGAGGTTGTTCTTTGTCTGACATAAATAAAAAACTTCTCAGTACCTTCACTGTTGCATTGAAAATTAACATCATTCTTAGAGAATACTGGCAGAGTCAATAATGTAGGTGTGGTGAGGAGGAGGTGAAAGAATTTAGAACTAATATTGTTACCAAAAAAAAGGGCTCGACAACACCACCCTGGGAATTTCATCCAGAGAATTACTTCTACTGTGCAAGGCACACAGATTGGTTTACTCAAGGGGCATGAGATGTGGTTCCAAGTTTTAAAATACAGTTTTTATTAAATAATCATTTTTTTAAAACAATACTAATTAAACATTCACACAGGAAAGGGGAAGAGGGGAAAAACCTAATCAGGGCTGAGGCCTAGTGGATGGGTGAGAGCTAGTGCAGGGGAGGGATCCACCAAAAGAAAAAAATAATAAGGGAATCAATTTAAATCACAGAGCACACGTGGCAGACACACTCTCCGTGAACAAACCCACTCCCAGGGACACAGCAGACAGGACGGGGGATACCACCACCAAAACACCAGCACCGCCGCCACTGGCCTCCAGCAACTGAAAAGGGGGGAAAATAAAACAAATTAGTGGGGGTTTCAACAAAACAAAACAGGAAATCAATGAGTCAAAATATAATGAAAATTCTAATTAATGGGCAGGTCACAAGATTAAACTTAACAAAGTACTTCAAACAGTAACTGCCCAATTAGAATAATTTAAACAAATGTAAACAAAAAGAAAAAGGCTAAAGAAAAGAAAAAAGAGCCCAATTACCAAATTACCGACAGGAAATATCTCCAATTAACCTAATTAACAAAGAAATTATACAAGCAGACAAAATCAAAATATACATTTAAACTCATGCAAATACTCCAAAAATAACAAAATATAACCCACATTTTCACACATTCATTCTGTCTATGTAAAAGGGGACCAAACCCCAGTAAAAAGTATCGTGCCTCGGCCCGCAACCATCACAAATTAGACATGGAGACAGAAAAGCAAAAACGTCAATTTAGTGGAAACAAACAGCAGATGCCATGGAGACAAAACAGCAGCAGAGACAAACAGCAGTGGAGACAAAACAGCAGCGGCCCCAGTGAGCTGGTTATGGTAGCACCTAATCAAGAAAAGTACTATCAACAATGCTACATACACTAAAAAAATAATGCAGTGCACGCTACGATATGCATACATACCTAGTTAGCAGCACGGACACACACACTCGCACGAGAGGGGGGGAGGCGTCTACCTGCGACCACACTAGCATTAGCCACCTGATAGCATCAACCATGCCGCAAAGAGAGAGGAGGACACTTACCACAGCTAAACAAATGTAGCAGCACATACAGGAGGCACAGAGTCGCACACAAGCAGTTGCCCTACAACACAACAACAATGCCGTAAGCACATTGACAAAACGCAAGCAGCGAGGTGAAGCAGCATGCAGCCATACCTGTCAGGCCAAACACCCTCTGACCGGGAAGTGACGCACCGGTGATGACGGGGGTGCAAAAGGAAGACCTGGTGGACTGACTGACTGCCACTTTTGTACCGGCCCACCTCATTGATGGCAAATCATAGAGAATAAACACCTCTATGCTGCTACATAGGCAAGATACTGATACACAGTGCACATGAGGTCACCAAGGAACCAGCAGCCATCTATGAGAATAACTTGAAAGACCATGAGGAGGCCCACGAGGAAATCTGAGACAGCCAGAGAGAGAATAAGGAAGTTGGTCGGCGTGTGGAGCTGCCTGGGAAGAAGACCAGAAGAAGAAGACTTTTCTGCTCATCTTCCTCAGTGTTGTGGATGGCTAGTCCAGCCAACAGGGGAGGTCAAAGGGTATGATGACCCCTGCCCAAGGCCGAAGGTGAGCCCATGCAAAGGCCTATGATTGACCCTTAAATGGGATCAAGTACTGCTATTTACTTACTGACTGATCATCAGCAATCATCAAACACAAATCATTAAAACATGTTTCAACATGTCATGTGATATTCCCCTGTGATCCCTGTGGTAATACATTTTTACCCATATCTTTGTCATTGTGGAAGCATACCAAGGCAAAGCCTCAACACAATCCAACAAAAAGTGTGAGAGAATTTTTTGCCTTCTTTTGCCCAGTATAAGAATTAAGAAATGAAAGTGTTTCATGACATTGGCTAATAGAAGCACAGAGTACTTTTCTGTGTGCAAAAGCACAAACACTATGTCCAAAACTATTAGAGTTGTGCCAAATTATGGTTTTGACTGAAGTCTCATAATCTCAGCTGTGCCTTATTAGGCCCTATGTACTTCTCCAATCCCCAATTTTGAAAAAAAGTTGAAACATTATGTAAAATCTAAATAAATTCAGAATGCAATGAATTCCAAATCATTTGTGGCATGTTTTCAATTATATACTTTACAAAGACAATATATTTAATGTTCAAAGTCATACTTTCTTATTGTTTTTTTGTAAAAAGACTCTTCTGAATTTGATGCTTGCAACACATTCCAAAAAAGTTGGAATGGCAGCGACAAAATACTGAGAATTTTGTGGAATGCTAAAAAGGAAACAAAACAAAACAAAAAAAACACTTCACCCCACCCCAAAGGGGCCTTCTTGAAAGACTCGGCTGTTACCAAGCAAGGATGGAGCAAGGCTCACCACCTTTTGCAAAACCGCATGGCAAATAGTCCAACAGTTTAAGAACAAAGTTTCACAGCACACAATTGGAAGAAATTTAGGGATTTCACTATCTACAATCCACAAGAGATTCAGAGGTCTGGAGAAGTCTCTGCACAGAGGAAGCGAGGCCAAAAACCACCACTGAATGCCTGTAACCTATACAGGACACAGGATATTACTACGTGAGCTTTGGAACACTTCTGTCACTGCATCTACAAATGCAAGTTAAGACACTACCACTCAAAGCAAAAGCCATATATCAACATTATCCAGAAATGCTGCCAACTTCTCTGGGCCAGAGACTCCTCTGATTGTGGACTACAGGAAATGACAAGGAGAAGGACATGCCCTCATCACCATCAGTGGGACTATGGTAAAGAGATTCAGCAGCTTCAGGTTCCTCGTTCACAACAGCAAGGACCTGACCTAGACTTAACACACTAACAACTTCACAAGACAATGGCTCTGCAGGCGCCACGGGTATACCACTAAGAGTATCATGACTATCCATGGCTGCATCATTGCCTGGAATGCTAACTGCACCACTGTCAACCGTAAGGCATCACAGCCCATTTTTTCTGCTCCCAACAAATCATCTTTGAGAACTGACTGTTCTCTTGCTGCCAAATATATCCTATACAAACTTCATTGTGGCTGATTGGTATATAAAGAATATATGTATGTAAATCCAAAGAAACAAAACAATACTTCAAAGACTTCATGAAAAAATGAGGAAGGAGTGTGGAGACCCTGCCTGGAGGAAGTCTGGGCCCCCTGTCTAGAGCCTTGCCTGGAGGCGGGGTCTGTCAGCAAGCACCTGGTGGCTGGGCACACCACAGAGCCCAGTCAGGTGCAGTCCAAAAAAGCGACGTGGCTCACACTCCTCCATCCGGTGGACCCACCAATTGTGGGATGAAAGCTCGCTTGATCTTGATTTTCAGTGTGAATACAGACCGTGAAAGCGGGGCCTCACGATCCTTCTGACTTTTTGGGTTTTAAGCAGGAGGTGTCAGAAAAGTTACCACAGGGATAACTGGCTAGGGGCGGCCAAGCGTTCATAGGTTCATAGGTTCATAGGATGAACGGCTGGGGTCGGGCGCTGTGCCTGATAGATGGCAGTGAGGGTAGGGGGTCCCAACGGACCAGACCTTGGCAGCAGAGGCTGGCTTGGGAGAGGCCTGATCAGGAGGAACAGCTTCCCTGATTTGAACCTGAGTGGGTGTTTGTTACTGGACTTCTGTGCTAGTCATGGACTGTGCGTAATGAACACCATTTCCAGCATAATGATGCTTATTAATGAGACATGTCCAGAAATGCTGAATTCTTTGTTTGCTGTTGTTTGTTGGGCTGTCATGGATGACACGTCTCTTCAACACTGCATGGAAGTCTGGAACAGTGCCTAAAGAGTGGCAGACTCAGACTTTTAAAAATGGGGGAGTAGAGGGTGTGTGACAGTTATAGAGGTATCACATTACTCAGCCTATCTGAGTTTAAGGTGCTGGAAAGGAGAGTCAGGCCGATAGTTGAACCTCAGATCAAAGAGGAACAATATGAATTCTGTCCTGGTCTTGGAATGACCAGCTTTTCACTCTCACAAGGATCCTGGAGGGGGTCTGGGAGTACGCCCATCCTATCTACATGTGTTTTGTGGATTTGGAGACTGAGCATGACCGGGTTCCTTGGGAGATATTGTGGGAGGTGCTGCAGGAGTGTAGGGTGAGGGGGTCACTGCTCAGCCAATTTAATCTCTGTATGACCAAAGCGAGAGCTGTGTTCAGGTTCTCGGTAGTGAGACCCTTTCCCAGTGAGGTCTGGTCTCCATCAGCACTTCGCCTTATCACTAATGCTGTTTGTGATATCCATGGACAGGATCTCAAGGCGTAGTCATGGAGGGAAGGGGTTGCAATTCAGTGGGCTGAGGATTGCAAAGCTGCTGTTTTGCAGATGTGGTCCTGATGGCAACATTGGTCTGTGACCTCAAGCATTCACTGGATCGGTTCACATCCAAGTGTAAAGCAGCTGGGATGAGGATCAGTACTTCTGAGGCCATGGTTCTTAGCAGGAAACCAGTGGATTGTCTACTCTGAGTAGGGAATAAGTCCTTACCCCAAGTGAAGACGTGAAAGTATCTTGGTGCCTTGTTCTTGAGAAAGGGGACAATGGACCATGAGATGGGCCACATATTCGGAGCAGCAAAAGCCATATTCTGTTTGTTTTACTGCACTGTTGTGACTTTGTTCCTACTCTCACCTATGGCCATGAAGGGTGGGTCATGACTGAAAGAACGAGGTACAAGTGGCCGAAATGGATTTTCACAGGAGGATGGCTGGCATCTCCATTAGGGATAGATTGAGAAGCGCAGTCATCTGTGAGGGACTCAGAGTAGAGCCTCTGTTCCTTTGCGTAGAAAGGAGCCAGTTGAGGTCGTTCAGGCATCTTTTAAGGATGCCACCTGGTTGCCTCCCTAGAGAGGTGTTCCAAGCCTGTCCAGCTGTGGAGGGGGGGTTACAGGGCAGACTGAGGGCTAGGCGGAGGGATTATATCTCCACCCTGACTTGGGAACGCCTTGGGATCCCCCAGTCAGAGCTGGTTAATGTAGCTGAGGAAAGGGATATCTGGGGTCCCCTGCTGGAACAGTTTAGGCTAACCTCAAGGCCAGCTTCCTTAAAGAGAGCTGGTGGCTTTATACAGGTATAACCTAAAGCTGTTGCTGTGAACTACCCTTCTGCCATTTAGTGGCTCTGTTCCCAATTTTCATAACATTTGAAATAAATCAGGGGTACAGTCTGAGAGTGTGGGACTTCCCACAGACAAAGTTTGAAAAAAGGCACCCCTTCACCCACCATCAGTTTACTTGCTTAAACTCATTCAATTCTTGGATGCATAAGCAGGACGTACTTGAACTTGATCCCACAGACGCTCAATAACTGAGCCAAGATAGCCTAATCTTGATGATTGATATCGCTTATGACTACACCAGACACATTAAAAAAGATCTGTCCAAAGGCATTTATTAGTTTCAGACTCCCAGTAGGAGTAGGAAAAACAGTAAAATTCCAAAAGAGTATCCTTGGACTATCTCTTTAACCAAATACATTCCAAAAATAAAATATGGCAGTTCAGCCTGTATCACACTTGATACCACATGGCCTTTTAGGGGGAATTTGAAAATGTAAATGACAGTTGTCAGGGCATAAAATTAATGATCTGTTGATCTTCACAAATCAAGACTTTATAGTCTAATGGAATAACCGTCAGTGCTGAAAAAAAACAACAACTTTAAATCAAAAATCAAAGCATGGCAGCCCTAATATATTGATTTTATCATTACTGTAGACCTGCCTACCAGAGTATTATATTTTGTATTATATCTATTTTTATATATATTTTAACCTTAGCATGATTTTATGTCTCAGGTTCTCATTCTGACTTGTGTGATTTCTTTTTTTTTTTTTTTTTTTTTTTTGCATATTGTGGAGAATTGTTGGAGGGAGCCTGAGAATTAATGTAGTAAGTAATTGTTGTACATCTGACAAGAAAGAATTTCAAACTTTTCATGGGGTTACCTCTGGCTGATACCTGAGCTGTCGACTGGGGATTGCTGAGGCACAGAGGGGTCTTTTGTTTACAGAAAAAAGGATGGTAACATCAACCAGGTTCACCGTCACCAGATAGCTTTCTCTCCATTTCTCTTTCTCTTTAACACACACACACACGCACACACGCATGCACGCACACACACACACACACACACACGCACACACACACACACACACACACACACACACACACACACACACACACACACTTTGTACATGATTGAGCCAAGCCCATGAGACTGGATTTACTGCTTAACAAAACAACATCCACACACCAACAATGTTGTCTTATGGATCTCTCTTGTCATGGATTCACACCTTCTTGTAATCACGTCAGCTGATTGCAGACTCCAGTCTCAGAGGGATCAGTCCAATCAGAGGTGTTAAGAAAAACATCCATCTTCCAAAGTAAACATGTGATGTAAGAAACACTCATGAACACAAACTCTGTCAGCAGACAAAAGTTTGAATGTATCAACACATGATGCAACCCCAGCTGTTGAAAGTAATTACAAACATCACTCAGTAAATGAAATGTTTTCATGAAGTTACAATTCATGTAAGTCTAAACTTTTCACAATGGTTTGTGATGGTCAGATTTCACATGACGTTGTTAAGCCTTAAGACCTTGTACGTGTAATTCCATGCTTTGATTGATGACTTATCCTAATTCTCCATAATATAAAGTTAATGATAACATAGTGGTAAATGTTTTCTTTCTGACTCATTAAACTAGTGGTTTGCAGTCTTCAACTATGTCACTGTTAACTAAAGGTGACTTACTGTTGTGTGTCCCTCTCTATGCAGTATAATGACAGATGAGAGATTAAGAGAGGAGAAATTAATACACGATTCTAAAAATCCTAAAATCCTTCATAAATGAGGTGCACACATATAGTGATGGTTTCAGACTTCAGCCCTGAGCACAAAAACACCAGCCTTTACTACGTGATAATTTATTAAGAGTTATTACTATTATTATTATTTATCTATATGTTTATTTCATTATACATTTATGTTGTTGGGAAAGAAAATATTTACTATGCTTCCACAAAATCACACACAAATATCCACTTTTATTCTGCTGTCAGCTAAAGGCCCAACATATTGTATTCATGAATATCACTGTCACAAGATGAATTTAAAAAAGCATGTTGGCCTAGATTCAAATTCAGTTGCAATGGCAACAAACACAGATAACTGTCTGATAGACTTTGAAAATATGAATATATAAGTATAGTGTCCAGCATTAGTAGTTAATGAAATATACACACTCTCCAACGCAGGAGTTGCCTGCCCAGCTGTTTCAGGATATCACTCAGGATGAAACTTTGAAAGATTACAGAACATATCCAACACAGACAAATACAGACTTCAAATCTTTTTTGTGTTATGTTGGTGGGGTAATGCAGAGGATGACAAATAGCCACATTTTCACTGTTGCATTGGAAAAGAATGTCATTCTTTAGATATTATAGAGAGATATTATATTGTAACATACAAGTAAATACACGTTTATAAAGTAGTTTATACAACAAGAACGCTTACCCAGCTTTTACATCAGTTATTCAATTATTCATCTCCAAGACTAATTTGAGTTTTCTGTTCATGCTGAGGACCTAATTTCAG
>CM034596.1:481267-498578 GCA_020091685.1 Lutjanus erythropterus
CTGAAATTAGGTCCTCAGCATGAACAGAAAACTCAAATTAGTCTTGGTGATGAATAATTGAATAACTGATGTAAAAGCTGGGTAAGCGTTCTTGTTGTATAAACTACTTTATAAACGTGTATTTACTTGTCTGTTACAATATAATATCTCTCTATAATATCTAAAGAATGACATTCTTTTCCAATGCAACAGTGAAAATGTGGCTATTTGTCATCCTCTGCATTACCCCACCAACATAACACAAAAAAGATTTGAAGTCTGTATTTGTCTGTGTTGGATATGTTCTGTAATCTTTCAAAGTTTCATCCTGAGTGATATCCTGAAACAGCTGGGCAGGCAACTCCTGGGATGGAGAGTGTGTATATTTCATTAATTACTAATGCTGGACACTATACTTATATGTTCATATTTTCAAAGTCTATCAGACAGTTATCTGTGTTTGTTGCCATTGCAACTGAATTTGAATCTAGGCCAACATGCTTTTTTAAATTCATCTTGTGACAGTGATATTCATGAATACAATATGTTGGGCCTTTAGCTGACAGCAGAATAAAAGTGGATATTTGTGTGTGATTTTGTGGAAGCATAGTAAATATTTTCTTTCCCAACAACATAAATGTATAATGAAATAAACATATAGATAAATAATAATAGTAATAATTCTTAATAAATTATCACGCAGTAAAGGCTGGTGTTTTTGTGCTCAGGGCTGAAGTCTGAAACCATCACTATATGTGTGCACCTCATTTATGAAGGATTTTAGGATTTTTAGGATCGTGTATTAATTTCTCCTCTCTTAATCTCTCATCTGTCATTATACTGCATAGAGAGGGACACACAACAGTAAGTCACCTTTAGTTAACAGTGACATAGTTGAAGACTGCAAACCACTAGTTTAATGAGTCAGAAAGAAAACATTTACCACTATGTTATCATTAACTTTATATTATGGAGAATTAGGATAAGTCATCAATCAAAGCATGGAATTACACGTACAAGGTCTTAAGGCTTAACAACGTCATGTGAAATCTGACCATCACAAACCATTGTGAAAAGTTTAGACTTACATGAATTGTAACTTCATGAAAAACATTTCATTTACTGAGTGATGTTTGTAATTAGTTTCAGCAGCTGGGGTTGCATCATGTGTTGATACATTCAAACTTTTGTCTGCTGACAGAGTTTGTGTTCATGTGTGTTTCTTACATCACATGTTTACTTTGGAAGATGGATGTTTTTCTTAACACCTTTGATTGGACTGATCCCTCTGAGACTGGAGTCTGCAATCAGCTGACGTGATTACAAGAAGGTGTGAATCCATGACAAGAGAGATCCATAAGACAACATTGTTGGTGTGTGTATGTTGTTTTGTTAAGCAGTAAATCCAGTCTCATGGGCTTGGCTCAATCATGTACAAAGTGTGTGTGTGTGTGTGTGTGTGTGTGTGTGTGTGTGTGTGTGTGTGTGTGCGTGTGTGTGTGTGTGTGTGTGTGCGTGCATGCGTGTGTGCGTGTGTGTGTGTGTTAAAGAGAAAGAGAAATGGAGAGAAAGCTATCTGGTGACGGTGAACCTGGTTGATGTTACCGTCCTTTTTTCTGTAAACAAAAGACCCCTCTGTGCCTCAGCAATCCCCAGTCGACAGCTCAGGTATCAGCCAGAGGTAACCCCATGAAAAGTTTGAAGTTCTTTCTTGTCATATGTACAACAATTACTTACTACATTAATTCTCAGGCTCCCTCCAACAATTCTCCACAATATGCAAAAAAAAAAAAAAAAAAAAAAAAGAAATCACACAAGTCAGAATGAGAACCTGAGACATAAAATCATGCTAAGGTTAAAATATATATAAAAATAGATATAATACAAAATATAATACTCTGGTAGGCAGGTCTACAGTAATGATAAAATCAATATATTAGGGCTGCCATGCTTTGATTTTTGATTTAAAGTTGTTGTTTTTTTTCAGCACTGACGGTTATTCCATTAGACTATAAAGTCTTGATTTGTGAAGATCAACAGATCATTAATTTTATGCCCTGACAACTGTCATTTACATTTTCAAATTCCCCCTAAAAGGCCATGTGGTATCAAGTGTGATACAGGCTGAACTGCCATATTTTATTTTTGGAATGTATTTGGTTAAAGAGATAGTCCAAGGATACTCTTTTGGAATTTTACTGTTTTTCCTACTCCTACTGGGAGTCTGAAACTAATAAATGCCTTTGGACAGATCTTTTTTAATGTGTCTGGTGTAGTCATAAGCGATATCAATCATCAAGATTAGGCTATCTTGGCTCAGTTATTGAGCGTCTGTGGGATCAAGTTCAAGTACGTCCTGCTTATGCATCCAAGAATTGAATGAGTTTAAGCAAGTAAACTGATGGTGGGTGAAGGGGTGCCTTTTTTCAAGCTTTGTCTGTGGGAAGGCCCACACTCTCAGACTGTACCCCTGATTTATTTCAAATGTTATGAAAATTGGGAACAGAGCCACTAAATGGCAGAAGGGTAGTTCACAGCAACAGCTTTAGGTTATACCTGTATAAAGCCACCAGCTCTCTTTAAGGAAGCTGGCCTTGAGGTTAGCCTAAACTGTTCCAGCAGGGGACCCCAGATATCCCTTTCCTCAGCTACATTAACCAGCTCTGACTGGGGGATCCCAAGGCGTTCCCAAGTCAGGGTGGAGATATAATCCCTCCGCCTAGCCCTCAGTCTGCCCTGTAACCCCCCCTCCACAGCTGGACAGGCTTGGAACACCTCTCTAGGGAGGCAACCAGGTGGCATCCTTAAAAGATGCCTGAACGACCTCAACTGGCTCCTTTCTACGCAAAGGAACAGAGGCTCTACTCTGAGTCCCTCACAGATGACTGCGCTTCTCAATCTATCCCTAATGGAGATGCCAGCCATCCTCCTGTGAAAATCCATTTCGGCCACTTGTACCTCGTTCTTTCAGTCATGACCCACCCTTCATGGCCATAGGTGAGAGTAGGAACAAAGTCACAACAGTGCAG
Source organism: Lutjanus erythropterus (assembly GCA_020091685.1). Lineage (NCBI taxonomy): Eukaryota > Metazoa > Chordata > Actinopteri > Lutjaniformes > Lutjanidae > Lutjanus > Lutjanus erythropterus. The sequence goes on from CM034596.1 coordinate 484,276, forward strand.
TAAAACAAACAGAATATGGCTTTTGCTGCTCCGAATATGTGGCCCATCTCATGGTCCATTGTCCCCTTTCTCAAGAACAAGGCACCAAGATACTTTCACGTCTTCACTTGGGGTAAGGACTTATTCCCTACTCAGAGTAGACAATCCACTGGTTTCCTGCTAAGAACCATGGCCTCAGAAGTACTGATCCTCATCCCAGCTGCTTTACACTTGGATGTGAACCGATCCAGTGAATGCTTGAGGTCACAGACCAATGTTGCCATCAGGACCACATCTGCAAAACAGCAGCTTTGCAATCCTCAGCCCACTGAATTGCAACCCCTTCCCTCCATGACTACGCCTTGAGATCCTGTCCATGGATATCACAAACAGCATTAGTGATAAGGCGAAGTGCTGATGGAGACCAGACCTCACTGGGAAAGGGTCTCACTACCGAGAACCTGAACACAGCTCTCGCTTTGGTCATACAGAGATTAAATTGGCTGAGCAGTGACCCCCTCACCCTACACTCCTGCAGCACCTCCCACAATATCTCCCAAGGAACCCGGTCATGCTCAGTCTCCAAATCCACAAAACACATGTAGATAGGATGGGCGTACTCCCAGACCCCCTCCAAGATCCTTGTGAGAGTGAAAAGCTGGTCATTCCAAGACCAGGACAGAATTCATATTGTTCCTCTTTGATCTGAGGTTCAACTATCGGCCTGACTCTCCTTTCCAGCACCTTAAACTCAGATAGGCTGAGTAATGTGATACCTCTATAACTGTCACACACCCTCTACTCCCCCATTTTTAAAAGTCTGAGTCTGCCACTCTTTAGGCACTGTTCCAGACTTCCATGCAGTGTTGAAGAGACGTGTCATCCATGACAGCCCAACAAACAACAGCAAACAAAGAATTCAGCATTTCTGGACATGTCTCATTAATAAGCATCATTATGCTGGAAATGGTGTTCATTACGCACAGTCCATGACTAGCACAGAAGTCCAGTAACAAACACCCACTCAGGTTCAAATCAGGGAAGCTGTTCCTCCTGATCAGGCCTCTCCCAAGCCAGCCTCTGCTGCCAAGGTCTGGTCCGTTGGGACCCCCTACCCTCACTGCCATCTATCAGGCACAGCGCCCGACCCCAGCCGTTCATCCTATGAACCTATGAACCTATGAACGCTTGGCCGCCCCTAGCCAGTTATCCCTGTGGTAACTTTTCTGACACCTCCTGCTTAAAACCCAAAAAGTCAGAAGGATCGTGAGGCCCCGCTTTCACGGTCTGTATTCACACTGAAAATCAAGATCAAGCGAGCTTTCATCCCACAATTGGTGGGTCCACCGGATGGAGGAGTGTGAGCCACGTCGCTTTTTTGGACTGCACCTGACTGGGCTCTGTGGTGTGCCCAGCCACCAGGTGCTTGCTGACAGACCCCGCCTCCAGGCAAGGCTCTAGACAGGGGGCCCAGACTTCCTCCAGGCAGGGTCTCCACACTCCTTCCTCATTTTTTCATGAAGTCTTTGAAGTATTGTTTTGTTTCTTTGGATTTACATACATATATTCTTTATATACCAATCAGCCACAATGAAGTTTGTATAGGATATATTTGGCAGCAAGAGAACAGTCAGTTCTCAAAGATGATTTGTTGGGAGCAGAAAAAATGGGCTGTGATGCCTTACGGTTGACAGTGGTGCAGTTAGCATTCCAGGCAATGATGCAGCCATGGATAGTCATGATACTCTTAGTGGTATACCCGTGGCGCCTGCAGAGCCATTGTCTTGTGAAGTTGTTAGTGTGTTAAGTCTAGGTCAGGTCCTTGCTGTTGTGAACGAGGAACCTGAAGCTGCTGAATCTCTTTACCATAGTCCCACTGATGGTGATGAGGGCATGTCCTTCTCCTTGTCATTTCCTGTAGTCCACAATCAGAGGAGTCTCTGGCCCAGAGAAGTTGGCAGCATTTCTGGATAATGTTGATATATGGCTTTTGCTTTGCGTGATAGTGTCTTAACTTGCATTTGTAGATGCAGTGACAGAAGTGTTCCAAAGCTCACGTAGTAATATCCTGTAACCTGTATAGGTTATAGGTATTCAGTGGTGGTTTTTGGCCTCGCTTCCTCTGTGCAGAGACTTCTCCAGACCTCTGAGTCTCTTGTGGATTGTAGATAGTGAAATCCCTAAATTTCTTCCAATTGTGTGCTGTGAAACTTTGTTCTTAAACTGTTGGACTATTTGCCATGCGGTTTTGCAAAAGGTGGTGAGCCTTGCTCCATCCTTGCTTGGTAACAGCCGAGTCTTTCAAGAAGGCCCCTTTGGGGTGGGGTGAAGTGTTTTTTTTGTTTTGTTTTGTTTCCTTTTTAGCATTCCACAAAATTCTCAGTATTTTGTCGCTGCCATTCCAACTTTTTTGGAATGTGTTGCAAGCATCAAATTCAGAAGAGTCTTTTTACAAAAAAACAATAAGAAAGTATGACTTTGAACATTAAATATATTGTCTTTGTAAAGTATATAATTGAAAACATGCCACAAATGATTTGGAATTCATTGCATTCTGAATTTATTTACATTTTACATAATGTTTCAACTTTTTTTCAAAATTGGGGATTGGAGAAGTACATAGGGCCTAATAAGGCACAGCTGAGATTATGAGACTTCAGTCAAAACCATAATTTGGCACAACTCTAATAGTTTTGGACATAGTGTTTGTGCTTTTGCACACAGAAAAGTACTCTGTGCTTCTATTAGCCAATGTCATGAAACACTTTCATTTCTTAATTCTTATACTGGGCAAAAGAAGGCAAAAAATTCTCTCACACTTTTTGTTGGATTGTGTTGAGGCTTTGCCTTGGTATGCTTCCACAATGACAAAGATATGGGTAAAAATGTATTACCACAGGGATCACAGGGGAATATCACATGACATGTTGAAACATGTTTTAATGATTTGTGTTTGATGATTGCTGATGATCAGTCAGTAAGTAAATAGCAGTACTTGATCCCATTTAAGGGTCAATCATAGGCCTTTGCATGGGCTCACCTTCGGCCTTGGGCAGGGGTCATCATACCCTTTGACCTCCCCTGTTGGCTGGACTAGCCATCCACAACACTGAGGAAGATGAGCAGAAAAGTCTTCTTCTTCTGGTCTTCTTCCCAGGCAGCTCCACACGCCGACCAACTTCCTTATTCTCTCTCTGGCTGTCTCAGATTTCCTCGTGGGCCTCCTCATGGTCTTTCAAGTTATTCTCATAGATGGCTGCTGGTTCCTTGGTGACCTCATGTGCACTGTGTATCAGTATCTTGCCTATGTAGCAGCATAGAGGTGTTTATTCTCTATGATTTGCCATCAATGAGGTGGGCCGGTACAAAAGTGGCAGTCAGTCAGTCCACCAGGTCTTCCTTTTGCACCCCCGTCATCACCGGTGCGTCACTTCCCGGTCAGAGGGTGTTTGGCCTGACAGGTATGGCTGCATGCTGCTTCACCTCGCTGCTTGCGTTTTGTCAATGTGCTTACGGCATTGTTGTTGTGTTGTAGGGCAACTGCTTGTGTGCGACTCTGTGCCTCCTGTATGTGCTGCTACATTTGTTTAGCTGTGGTAAGTGTCCTCCTCTCTCTTTGCGGCATGGTTGATGCTATCAGGTGGCTAATGCTAGTGTGGTCGCAGGTAGACGCCTCCCCCCCTCTCGTGCGAGTGTGTGTGTCCGTGCTGCTAACTAGGTATGTATGCATATCGTAGCGTGCACTGCATTATTTTTTTAGTGTATGTAGCATTGTTGATAGTACTTTTCTTGATTAGGTGCTACCATAACCAGCTCACTGGGGCCGCTGCTGTTTTGTCTCCACTGCTGTTTGTCTCTGCTGCTGTTTTGTCTCCATGGCATCTGCTGTTTGTTTCCACTAAATTGACGTTTTTGCTTTTCTGTCTCCATGTCTAATTTGTGATGGTTGCGGGCCGAGGCGCGATACTTTTTACTGAGGTTTGGTCCCCTTTTACATAGACAGAATGAATGTGTGAAAGTGTGGGTTATATTTTATTATTTTTGGAGTATTTGCATGAGTTTAAATGTATATTTTGATTTTGTCTGCTTGTATAATTTCTTTGTTAATTAGGTTAATTGGAGATATTTCCTGTCGGTAATTTGGTAATTGGGCTCTTTTTTCTTTTCTTTAGCCTTTTTCTTTTTGTTTACATTTGTTTAAATTATTCTAATTGGGCAGTTACTGTTTGAAGTATTTTGTTAAGTTTAATCTTGTGACCTGCCCATTAATTAGAATTTTCATTATATTTTGACTCATTGATTTCCTGTTTTGTTTTGTTGAAACCCCCACTAATTTGTTTTATTTTCCCCCCTTTTCAGTTGCTGGAGGCCAGTGGCGGCGGTGCTGGTGTTTTGGTGGTGGTATCCCCCGTCCTGTCTGCTGTGTCCCTGGGAGTGGGTTTGTTCACGGAGAGTGTGTCTGCCACGTGTGCTCTGTGATTTAAGTTGATTCCCTTATTATTTTTTTCTTTTGGTGGATCCCTCCCCTGCACTAGCTCTCACCCATCCACTAGGCCTCAGCCCTGATTAGGTTTTTCCCCTCTTCCCCTTTCCTGTGTGAATGTTTAATTAGTATTGTTTTAAAAAAATGATTATTTAATAAAAACTGTATTTTAAAACTTGGAACCACATCTCATGCCCCTTGAGTAAACCAATCTGTGTGCCTTGCACAGTAGAAGTAATTCTCTGGATGAAATTCCCAGGGTGGTGTTGTCGAGCCCTTTTTTTTGGTAACAATATTAGTTCTAAATTCTTTCACCTCCTCCTCACCACACCTACATTATTGACTCTGCCAGTATTCTCTAAGAATGATGTTAATTTTCAATGCAACAGTGAAGGTACTGAGAAGTTTTTTATTTATGTCAGACAAAGAACAACCTCTTGGGTAGACTTTATAGTTTGTAAGTATTACGACTGACACATACTTATTGTCCTGGTTGTGTACTTGAATAAAGATGTTTATGTCAGCCTTAGAAGACCAAAAGTGATTAAATAAAAACCACATAAAGATAAACAAAAAACACTTACATTAGTAATATAATGACTGATAACTGATCACATAAAGACAGGAATGCCTGGAACAGCAAGGACTAGATTTTACACCATGCTTATTTGACAGTTCTGTCTGATTTAGTCGAGTATAGAGCTATGCTGTGCTGGGGTCAGGGCATCAAGAAAAATGTTTTTGCAGTTGGTATCTACTCACTGAAGTGAAGTGAAAAGTGGTAATAGCAATATACTTAAATATTCATATTTTCAAAGTCTATCAGACAATTATCTGTGTTTGTTGCCATTGCAACTGAATTTGAAACTAGGCCAACATGCTTTTTTAAAATTCATCTTGTGGCAGTGATATTCATGAATACAATATGTTGGGCCTTTAGCTGACAGCAGAATAAAAGTGGATATTTGTGCGCTGGAAGCTCAGTGGAGGCTTAGTAATTTTTTATTTTTTTTTCCCAGCAACATAAATGTAAAAATGCAAATATAGAGGAATAATTAAAATAGTAATAATTCTTAATAAATTATCATGCAGTAAAGGCAGGGACTGGTGTCTTTGTGCTCAGGGCTGAAGTCTGAAACCAGTCTGAAACCATCACTGTATGTGTGCGCCTCATTTATTGAAAAGTGTATTTTGTATTCATCTCTCATCTTTATCTCTCTGCATAGAGAGGGACACACAACACTAAGTCACTTTTAGTTAACAGTGATATAGTTGATGTCGACAAACTACTTGTTTAATGAGTCAAAAAGGACAGAAAACATTTACCACTGTGTTATCATTTAACCAAATTGTTCTGGTCCAATGGCATTGTTCTGACAGTCCAATATTCCAAAACCTCAGTTTCCTGAAATATGTCTCATTGGAACAAAAGTCGATTTGTCTGAGAGCCTGTTATACCAAAAGCAAACTGCCTTTGTTCTGTCGGCTCTGTTTGCTCCAAAAATGCACTCTCCCTGTGACACCTTTACTTTAACCCCTAAAACAAGTGTCAGCCAGGGATGTTTCATATGTACTGTATGTTGAAGAGTGATTCATGTCTTGTCTAGTCTTGTGTGTAGGTCAACTTACAGGTCAGTCTGAATTTGAGTATTCAGAGATCATTAAATCAAAGCATCGTCCTTGCCATGACAAACTCTTAACCTTTCACGCTAAGACATGAACTGACCATAAAATGGACCCAGCAGACACTAGATTTCTCTTGGAGGAGCTTAAAGAGGCGTGCTCTAATATTAACAGACTGTGCTCAGTCATAAAAGGCTCAACGTACATTAAAGTGATAGTTCACCCAAAAATGAAATTTCACTTAATATCTACTCACCCCTGTGCTGATGTGAGGATGGGTGAAGCTCTCCAGTTCACAAAATACTCTTGGAACTTCAGCAGAAAACAGCATTAGAGCCAAATCCAGTACAATTGAAGTGAATGGTGACCAGTTTTAAAATGTAAAAAAGAACACAAAAAACACAAAATGTCCCCATACTGCCCGTGTGGTGTAATCCCAGTGTCCCTAAGCCGTGACATTAAAATTTGACCCAAAAAGACACCATTCACACCATGTTTTTAGCCTAAATGTCAACTGTAGCCCCTTAGACTAGATCAGCATGCACACGCCTGAAGCGGGTACACAAGCTCTTGCCCAAGTGGTGCAACATGAGATATATGAGATCTCGCAATACCTTAACATCTGTGTTTACATTCTATGTGGAAAGCTACAGAGAGAGAGGTCTGCTCAGAAATAGTGACTTGTTACGTGCAGAGTTGACTTTGCAGAAGAAAATGTCCGAGGACTTCGACATATAAGAGGAACATCATTTCTTTGCTGCAGCCGCACAACTTGGGCAAGAGCTTGTGTACCCACTTCAGGTGTGTGCATGCGGAACAAGTCTGTGTTTCTCCATGTTGAATAAGTTCTTTAACTTTTCAAGTCATCTTTAATCTTTCAAAGTTTCATTCTGAGTGATATGTTGAAACAACCAGGCAGGTATCACTTGGAGAGTGTCTATATTTCATTAACTACATTGTTGGACTTGTAGATTGTGGCAAGAGTAGAGAGGTAGGAACCTGTGTGTGTGTATGGATGGGAGGGACCGCCCCGAGTAAGTAAATAAAGTTGTGAAAAGTCTACATGAGTGTCTCCATCTGTTACGGCTTCTTGACACAAGAAGTGTTACATGGTGTCAGAAGTGCCGAATCCCGCAGGGTTGATATCGGAGGTCCTGCAGAGAGATGTCAGTGAAATGAAAAAACAGACCATTGTGAAGACTAAGTCCCGGTTGGCATAAGCTAAACCAAGCTATCTAGCAGTTAGAGACTGTAGTAGAGCAGAGCTGCCAAGCTGGCGAGAGGCTGTGGGCGGGGAGACATCGCTGCATGAGCCTCCTACAAACAAAAAAATGGATTCCCTCTTCTCCATAAAAGGTAAAAGGACAGTTTAAGGGAGTCATAGCAGTCAAGAGCTGTCGTCAGACATCAAACAACTGTACCCAAAAGTTTTCACAGGCCTGGGCAGCCTGCAGGGAGAGTATAAGATAAAGCTAAAGGAGGGAGCCAAGCCCTATGCATTGTCACTGCCACGTCGTGTGCCACTACCGCTGATAGACAAAGTTATAGAGGAACTCCAGCGGATGGAGAAAATGGGAGTAATTGCCCCCATCGAAGAGCCCACGGAATGGTGTGCTGGGATGGTTGTGGCACCAAAGCCCAGGGAAAGGATCAGGATCTGTGTTGAGCTAACTCAGCTAAATGAGAGACACATGGCAGCAGGTGACGAAACCCTGGCCAAGTTGGCAGGAGTGTCAGTTTTCACAAAACAAGATGCCACAGCTGGATTCTGGCAGGTACCCCTACACCCAGAATCCGCCCCACTCACCACGTTCACCACACCTTTCGGGAGGTATTGCTTTCACAGATTGCCCTTTGGGATTTCATTAGTACCTGAGTATTTCCAGAAGCGGCTAACCCAGATGCTAGCAGAACTTGAAGGAACTGTCTGTCATGAAGATGATATTCTGGTCTTTGGGTCATCTCGTGAACAACACGACCACAGACTGCACCAAGCATTGGAGCGACTACAGAAAGAGGGGCTGATGCACAATGACAAATGTCAGTTTGCTGTGGATCAGGTCACGTTCCTGGGCCACGTCATCGGCGCACAAGGCATCGAGGCAGACCCAGGCAAAATCAAGGCAATCACAGAGATACCCACACCCAAGGATGTCACAGATGTGAGAAGATTTTTGGGTATGGTAAACTATGTGGGAAAGTTCTCACCACGGGTCGCAGAGCTCACACAACCTGTAAGGGACCTGCTCAAGTCAAACTTGACTAGTGACTGGGCATGGAGGAGCCTGCAGCAGCAAGCTTTTGAGGAGCTGCGTCATGAACTGAGCTCACCCACTGTCCTTGCACAATACCGCCCAAACAGAGAAACAAGAGTCGCAGCAGACACTTAATCATTTGGGCTTGGAGGGGTTCTGTCTCAGAAGCAACCATCAGGAGATTGGTGCCCAGTTGCCTTCATCTCACGCAGCATGACAGAGGCAGAGCGCAGGTACGCCCAAATCAAAAAAGAGGCACTGGCACTGACCTGGGCGTGTGAGCATTTTCAGTCCTATCTGGTTGGAATGGACTTCCTCATACAGACAGACCACAAACCCCTCACTTCTCTGCTGGGCAGCAGAGCCCTTGACGACTTGCCCCCTCAGATTCAGAGGTTCAGACTGCAACTGCTCTGCTTCACATACAAGATTGTGCATGTGCCTGGTAAGAACCTTGTCACTGCCGATGCACTGTCCAGGGCCCCAACACAGGCTCCACCAACAGCAGAGGATATGCAGCTGGAGGAAGATGTCAGAATGTACATCAACCAGATAGTGGTGATCCAGATCAGGACCAGACAGGACACAGATGATGTCTGTAGACGACTAAAGTCCCTGGTGCAAACAGGATGGCCTAATAGAAAGGCTCTTCCCCCAGAGGTTCAACCATACTGGCAGTATCACCAGGACCTGCTGGTTGCAGATGGATTATTGATGAAAGGAGACAGGCTCGTCATCCCTGCCACCATGCAAGGACATACTGGACAAGGTACATGAAGGTCACCAGGGAGTGACTAAGTGTATTGCCAGAGCACAGCAGTCCATACGGTGGCCAGGTCTGACCAAACAGGTGAAACTGAAGGTGGAAAACTGTGTGATATGTGCAAAAGAAGCTCACAACACACCAGAGCCGCTGCTGACAACACCTTTACCTGAGAGGCCATGGCTTTAACATTGTTGCTGCGGATCTGTTCCAGTGGAATAATATAGTGTACCCTGTGGTGATAGAGTATTACTCACGCTACACTGAAGTACCTAACCTCACCTCCACTACTGCAGCCAATGAAACGGCTAAGCTGAAGGCCATCTTCGCATGCCATGGGGTCCCAGAAACAGTTGTCACAGACAATGGCCCCCATTTCTCTGCGGCTGAATTCACAGACTACTCCAGAGACTATGACGTCACACACACATTACCAGCAGCACCTGTTATCCTCAAAGTAATGGGGAAGTTGAAAGGGCGATATGGACTGTGAAATCTCTTCTGAAAATGGGGGAGGATCCACTTAAGGCTGTCATGGCTTACAGAGAGAGACCCCCTTGTCACATGGATCATCCCCTGCAGAGCTGCTGATGGGCCAGAACGTCAGGACACCCTTGCCTGTTAGCCAGGAGAAGGTGGCCAGACCTCCAAGCTTTGAAAAGGAAGGATCAGGACATGAAAAGAAAAACAAGCATTCTAGGTCAGCAAAAGACACCTAACAAAGACAAGACAGGATCTCAGACTAGGACAAAGAGTCTGGGTCAGAAACACCACGCAGGCTGGGATCATTAGAGGTCCTGCCCTGACACCCAGGTCTTACAACATCGACCTCCCCTCTGCGAGTCTAAGGAGAAACAGGTCCCACATCAGGGTCATTCCAGAGACCTCTAGAACGACAAGATCAGGGCGGATCATAAAAACACCAATTAGAATGGACTTGTAATTGCCAGTTGCATAGTTAGAAAGCTGTGCTTGTACAGGGCAGAATAATCCCTGCACAGCTTTGAGGACCCAGGTAGTCCACCTTGACCCCTAGGCAGAGAAAAGCATTCTATGTTCTGTGTTCTTTGCTCTATTGAAAGAATATCACATGCCATTCAAGCAAATTCGTTTCTGAGGTTTAGTGGCTGAAGTTACATGCTATCCTAAGGAGTTTGTTAACAGTTAATTACACTCCTAAGAGAAGAATGAAGAGTTCAGTACCATTCATGTTTATTAGTAAATTCAGAAAGTAAGTAAATAACAGTTATTTCAAGAAATGCGGCTACTTCGCTAAAGGGGGGAGATGTGGCCAGAGTAGAGAGGTAGGAACCTTTGTGTGTATGGATGGGGGGAGGAGATTGAGGGAGGGACCGCCCCGAGTAAGTAAATAAAGTTGTTAAAAGTCTACACGAGTGTCTCCTGTCTGTTATGGCTTCTCAACACAAGAATAGATCCTGTTACATAGATCTTACATTTTCCATCATGGTTCCCATTACTGTTATTGTTGTTTTGTATATGAGAATGTTTTGGTGGCTGTGTCTCAGGCTCGTGCCATGCGGTCTCATGTTGCAGCAGTCACACTCCAGTAATCAGTGAAATTAAGTGCTAAAACATCTGAACTGAAAGTAGCCAGGACTCTTGGGGCCCTATCTCATGCTGATCTAAAGCACAAGTGGAAAGCGCAGGGTGCAATGGATTTAATTTATTCAAGGTGTGTCCAAATCCACCTTTGCCGTCTTGTGCCAGGGGCCGGAGTGATACTTTGCCCTGCCACACCCTTTGTGTCACCAGCACAAAGTGGGATACACCTATCAGGTGTGCCCAAGTGCCCTCATTAATTCACAGGTGAGTTTAGGCCGAACATGCAATAAACCAATTAGAAAATCAGCTTTCATCAGCTTTAAGAGGCAGGTGTGCCAGCAGTGCAAGTGGAGGCAGCATGACAGCAGATTTACTAGGAGGAAACACAGAGAAAATATTTTCAAAGCAAGGACACAGATCTCCTGGTTTGAGGAGTGTCAGGGACCAAGCAGTAAGGACAGGGACACAAGCTGTATTTTAGAATGTTAAGGCTTTATTTAGCCAAATCAATCCATACATCAACAAAATCTTAATGTTTAAAATGCATAAGCAAAGGGAAAATATCAACAAAAATATGACTCAGGGCCATTTAACGAAATTCAGGTCAACAAAACAATACGGCAACAAAAGTCTGAACTGAACAAACGTGACCTCCCAAATGACACAAAAGAAGGGGTATATATAGACATGGGCTAGCCTACATAGAAAAGAAAGGGGGGAAACCTTAAAGTTTAACTTGCAGGTTAAATGTCCTAATGAGATGTATGCATAATCTTGTGTAAAATGACATTTTTAAAACTTAATTTAAGATTTTTTTGACATAAAGACCAAAAATTATAGGAAAATTTAGTCTGTTGGAGCAAGGCTCTTAAAAAACGCTTTTTTTTCAATGTCGCATCTATGACGTAAGAAGAGGTACTCGCTTTGCCAGAGTCTGCCTCTGACCTACGGGCAGAAGTAGTTTGTCCTGAGTCTGAGCAGTTATCTTTCACTGGGTTGGTGTTTTTTAGCTAGTTTTACATTGCATTTCACTTCCGGTGACCATGCAGAATCATTATGTAGCTACAGGGACACAAACTCCTGCCTGTCTCTGAAATCGAGTCCGCGGTTTTCCTGACAGGAGAAGAGCAGGTGCTGCCTCTCGCTCCTGGGTGCGTATTGTGCAGCTGAAGAGACGTGACTTCACTGTTGCCTCCGTAACTAAAACGGCGGTCTGACTGCCTGCTGACCACACAAGAACCTAACAAACAAAAAAAACATTTAACCTGCAAGTTACACTTTAAATCCATACCATATAAAACCCAAAATAAACCCAACTACCAGCAAAGACCAAAAATCTTCAATACTTAGGAATAATTAATACCAATAATACCCAAAACCCCAAAGAAATTTTTCCACATGCTACCTTTGATTTAAGTCCCTTTAATTCAGAGCTGCCCTGCTCAGCCCTGGGAGTTGGCACCTTCCACTTCCTGTGCTCCATGTGAAGCTCCGCCTCCCCCTTTGACCAGGCATCTCTCATGCAGCATGTGGAGAACAAAGGAAACAGGTATCAAAATCATTAAGCAACTCAAAATCTCTACAAAAACCAATGACTACAAAATGTTAACCAAAATGCGTGCACTCAAATTGGAAACATAGTGTCATTAAATAAATCAAGGAAACCAATAAACATGTTTAACCAAAAACTAGTGTCTAGTGATTTATTTAAAATGAAAAGAAACATCACTAACACTTCATGGTGTTGACGAAACCGTCACAAGGAGTGAAAGTGTGAGAGCACGCAACATATGTAGAGAGCAGAACATCTCCAAAACAGCTTCATGTATAAAGTGTTATTTTACATTCACAAAAACCAATGCAATAAATGGACTGCAAATGTCATGCAGATATGTAACTGGTTATATTTTAACCTGAAGCACCTTGAAATTGTGTTGTATTTTATAATTATTTTTTGTTATCATCATCATTATCATGAGGAGCTGGGGAGAGAGATGGTGCAGTAGAGTGGTGAGGCAAACCGATCCAGTCTAGCCGCGAAGCTTCCTGGCTCCAGTGGTCTGTGCTCCTTCTCCTCTCTCACCTCATCCTCATCTCTTCCTCCCATCGTCGCTCCTCTATCCTGATGTGAAACAATCAGAGTTCTGAAGTTTGAAGTGCGTAAAATTATATATATCCAAGCAGCTCCGACAGAAGCACACCTAACTTTTACTCTCTGGGTTGGGTTGGACTTGTGCGGTCAAATATAATGTCTTGTACATTTTGTATGTTATAGATAATAATTGTTTAATCATTGTTTTTTCTGGATCATAACAAACACGCAGACGCAAGCACTGCAGCTGCTCCAGCTGTCATGCTGACTCATCTGATAAACACAATCTGACAGCTGTGATCCCGTCCCACACTTTGCAAGTCTGTTCAGATTTATTAGGCTTTATAATTATATTTTTTTTTTTACTTATTAGTGAGTTTATCTTTAAAGACACGTGCGCACAACTGTTTAACATTAATGAAAAGTGTTCTGTGATTGTGGAGACGTGTGTGTGCCTCAGCCACACACAGCCAAGCCCGCCGTGTGCTGAATCTTGTGCTGAAAGACCACAGACTTTGCGCTTCGACCAGGTTTTAGCTGGTCTAAAGCGCAAGCGGTTTTTACCCCAATGCGCCGAGCACAAGATAGCAAATGCGCCAGACGACGCCTTCGTTTTGCCTTCATGTTTAGACCTCCCACCCACAGCAGCACAGACCCGGCACAAGTGCGTTTGCTATTGTAACCCTCTTTTCTTGTTGTTCGTGTTCTCCAGTTCTTCCGGGCTGTGGGTAATAAGCGGGCTACAATATGTCTTTGTTTCTCTCATTTAATATCCGCCAACACGGCACGACAGTATAAAACAACTCCAACTTAGGGGTACAGCAACACCTCTACAAACACGAGGCACTCTCTCCGAGTGTGTCACCTATATCTGTCCGTACTAAGACAAGAGCAGGTAGGAACCAATTAACTCAACCAAGGGGGATACGTCACTTAAAACACTGCACATGAACATACAAATGAAATAATATACAAAGTAATATAAATGACAATGAAATAATAATTTACAGTAACTCAATGACGCTGTAAAAAAATATTATTACTTAAACATAAATAATATACCTACTAAACTGCTAGATAAGAAACACAAATTTACACAATAAATTAAGTAATGAAAATAACCCAAAATATAATGTGTACAGTATTTACAGTTACACTATCTTACCCATGTGGCAAAAATGGCACTTGTGTTTAAATCTCTGTGGAGAAAAACAGAGCAGCAGAGGTGAGGAGGGAGGATGGGCAGGGATGATGAAGAAAAATCAGGTTCTGGTCAAAACACTGCCAGAGCTCAGCAGATTTTCTTCTGTGTGGTGATGGAGACCATGGAGGGAACTGAACTCTGCTTTCCACAACTCCTCAACACCTCCTGCACAAAGCTAATGCATCCTTACTCTGAGACCATGCTGACTTGCATTCTGCTCTCCTTCATCGCTCTGTTCACTGCAGTTCTTAACCTGCTGGTCATCATCTCTATCTCCCACTTCAAGTAGCCATTCATTCATTTATGAATCTGGTAGACAGTGATAAAATATATTGTTTGAT
>CM034596.1:499078-530054 GCA_020091685.1 Lutjanus erythropterus
AGTGGGTGGCAGTGTGAGACCGTTGCTCTGCTGGTTTCCCCTCATAACAACAGAGGATCCAGTAGAGTCCAGTCGCGTCTCCCTGCCTCACCATTGTTCCCTGTATTACAGGACACATATAACTGTTCATGGGTGCCGCAGCCCGGTACCTGTAACATTTGTACTGATGTGGCTTACTTGTGTTAAAATAAAACATGTGTGGTCTCTCATCTTTCCTCAGTCAAGTTGTGTTATTCATAATTGTTTCATTCATTAAACTAATTAGACTGTCTATGTGTTACACAGGGTCAGGAGGGCTACTTTTAAAAGGTATTCTGATACAGTTACTATTACCTGTTAAAGAATATAGTCAGTAACATAATACATCACAATATTCAAATAATGTAATTTGATTACTTTCTGATACTTTTAAATTGTTTAGCTTAATACAGTGTTTTATAATATAGTTTTATAGTGTTTTAAAATATTTTTCCACACCACATAAGTTATAATAAGTGCTGGTTTCCTTTCAGTCCAGCAGAGGGAGACACAGACAAACAATATCCAATATACTAAGTTGTCCCACTCAATAATCAATCACCTGCTTCGGAGCAGGACAAGACCTGAATGTATTCCTTAATAATAGGCTATATAAAATATAGATTTAAACATTGACTGATTGCGTATTAATGTGCTCGGTATAATACGTTATAAATAAATATAAAGTTTACTTAAACTTTACAAAGAGATACTGAAACATTGTTGAAAATTCTTCATGTATTCTTGCAGTTGTCTCGTTTGTCCACTTTCATTCCAGTTGTGTGTTTTGTGCATTAGCATATTAGTATTTAAGAGTGCTTAATTTTGATAGTTTTTATCAAATTTTGATAGTTTTCGTATGAAAACTGTGCAACTCGTAATGTTATCTATTTAAAAAAAACTAAAACCAAATAAAGAAGACATTCTACGTATCCGTTTCACTGTTTACAAGTGTACTTCGACCTGTCATTGTACTTCAGTTTTCCATAATTTTTTTTAAACCGCCATGTTGTTTTCATCGCGGGTATACAAAATATCTGCACGTGACGCGCGGTGTTCACGAGACAACAGACCGAGTGAAGCTAGTTTTAAGTGAAGACCTCTTAAATGTAACATATTTCGACGCTTATATTCAATTTAGCGAACATACTCTACGTAAAAACGACGAAAGAAAGTGTATTATGTTCCTGAGGTAGTGTTTTACTCTGCCAACACACAGGGAAGAGCCGAGGAGAAGTAGAAAGTGAAAGAGTGAAGTTTGGGTGCGGACCTCTTCAAAACTGCTCCTCGGGATGTTGGCCAAGTTCTGTTCCGTGATGGTTTAATTGTTCCTTTGTTTTAATGTAACCACTGAACATGAATATTCCTACTTTAGCTGCAGCTCATTCTGCGTCAGCACATCTGACAGCTCCAACGTCGAAAAAAACCCTCACCGTTTCATTTCCTAAGAATCAAAAGTGAAAGTAAAGCAGGCAGAGGGTGTTGGGCGAACAACGATGGCGGACGCGTATTTGTTTGCTCTGCTCGTCGAGCTCGAAGAAAAGAACGTACCGAGACTGAAGAACAAATTAGTGAAATACTTTCAAAGTAAGAAATCGAAAGGTGGCGACTGTGAAGTTGAATATGACAATGGCAGCCGGACAGCGGTGGTGCGCTTCCGCAGAGAGGAGGGTGAGTTTGGCCATATAAACTAGACCGTCTAAGTTACTTTGGTCAATAAAAAACAAAAAGTAGTGTTCCCACGTTTTTATCACTTCACTGCTTTAATGAGTTTTTGTTTTTCACAGACCAGAAAAACGTTTTGGGGAAAGAGGCGCATCAGATCAGTCTGGATAAAGGCGTGTTGAAGATAACAGTCCGCTTACTGACAGATGAGACAACAACCGAGGTAAGTGGGCACAACATGTTACAATTATAAGTTAGTAAAACAAACAAACAACAACAACAAAAAAAAAGTCATACTCAAGTAAAAATATCTGTAATTGTGCTCTGTGTCACAATGTCATGTTTGCTGTAGTTTCCTTTATAATGCGGCTTATATGATGACAGACAATGAGAAACCTACTTTCACTTCAGCCATCTCTATAACACCATAAAAGTATTTACGTATTGATACGTTTTTTGAATACACGTTTAAAACTATATATTATTAACGTTTGGTTGTAAAAAAAAAAAAAGTGAAGAAACCATTGAAGGAAAAGATATCAGTGCTCATTCACTTCAGTCTTTATTTCCTGCCTGAAATGTGACTTGCAGCAAAACCTGACAGTGTTCAGTGACTTGCTCTGAATGAACACAAGTTAAAAAAAGAGAAAGTTTTGTCATGCTGTCATTTTTTATACTAGTGCTGTATATCACTGTATCAGTGTTTAACATTCTGGTGTTGTGACAACCACAACATATCACATTCTGTCCTAATATTAATTGAAATAGCAATTATATTCCTCATTTGCTGGGGGTCCTTAGAACCCCCTCTTATGAACTGTAGTTCTTTATAGTGTGAGACAAGCTGTCAAAAAGAATAGAAAAGCTAGAAAGCTGTCAGTGTGCAGCTTTCATCTGATTGGTAGTCATGTGCATAAATCTAGGATGGTGCTGCATTGTGTGATTTATGGTCTGTTATCTTGGAGCATTATTGTGGTTTTATTGTTTGAAGCATCAACTTCTACAAAGCAGCTGACATTTAGGGCACTGTGCCAAGTTAAACTGGTTACATGAGATGCCAAAGTAATTAAAAAAAGAAATGATTAAAATATATGTATTCTTTTCATTCTATACAGGAAGCTCCAGCTGATAAACTCAGCAAGAAATGTAAGTACTGATTGAGACAGCACGAATAAAGTTACTTTCAGTTTTGGTTCTCACCACATGCTTCACTCATGCTCCCCCTCCCCCTCTCCTCCTCCCTCTCTGTCTCCCTTTTTCTTTTGCTCAATTGTCGTCTGTTCCAGTAGTTGGTTATATGTCATATAAACATCAGTAACATCAACATAAATGTCCACAGCCCTGCAGTGTCTTAATGTTTGAAGTTACAGTGAGGGTCTATTTAAAATGGCTGCTGAGTCTCTCCCCTCCCTTCTCCCAGTCCTGAAGTATAAAAGATTATTTAAAAGATTATTTTTATGAGCACACTCCACATGTTGTCTTCTATTTTGTCAACTAATACTATACAGTGGTGGACAAAGTACTCAATCACATTACTTGAGTCAAAGTATAGATGGTAGAAGGAGTATCCTTGTCAAATATTACTCATCTACAAGTGAAAGTTGCTCAATTAAAACTGTACTGGAGTTAAACTACTAGAGTACTTGCTTTTAAAAAATACTTAAGTATTTAACTCTCTGAAACCACCTAATGATGCACTGACTTGTTTGTAGAACCACTCTGCTACACAAAGTCTATAGAAATACCTATAAAAACTTCAGTATAGAAATTCAATCAAAAACAAAAAGGACAGCTGTTGTTATTTTCTGATGTAACTGTTTTAAAATCACTGCATACAATTATATTGAAGCCAACTGTAAGGAGTTCTCCAAGTCTGTTTCAGGGCTTCAGGGACAGTATATACATTGATTATACAGTATTTTTTACCCTGATAAAAAACAATCTAGTATTACAAGCCTATGGAATTATTTTTCTTTTTAAATTATAACATCTGAGATTTAATTTAGTCTTTCTCCTGCCATCATCATTACTGAGTTTTGTTTGAATGAAAGAGGGAGAGCTTGTTTGTTCTTGTTACAGAGCGTCTGGATGATGTGTTTCTGTTTTTACATCAATCCCAGTTGAGAGCGAGTACTGTGATTGGTTTCCTTCAGTGAGGAACACAGCGTGTGGCCAACTGCATTTTAGAAAAGAAAAAACAGCAACAGCTGACTTCAAAGTTATGATTAACCTAGAAGTAACAACAACCTTCCTAGAAATGTAGTGGAGTCAAAAGTACAAGATATATCTTTGAAATGTAGTGGAGTGAAAGTCAGAAGTTTCCAATACTCAAGTAAAGTACAGATACTCAAAAAATGTACTTAAGTACAGTACTCAAGTAAATGTACTTTGTTACTGTCCACCACTGATAATATGTAAATCATTTTGTGCATGCAGGTTTATGTGGGTAGTAAGTTTATTTATCTCTTTTCAACACTTTTCTGTGATGATTTAAACCTTGTGGCTCACTGTACAAAGCAGTTTAAAGTGAAAACAGAAGGCATTTCTTAACCCAGAAAGTGATGTTCTTCATTAGTAGAATGTAAGATCACTACACTTTTATGAGTCCAAAGGTGAAATCCTATCTGTGCATGTTGGCCAGATGTCCATAAAAATCAAAAACAAGGCAAGGCGGCTTTATTTGTGTAGTACATTTCATACTTAGGGACAGTTCAAAGTGCTTTACAGAGTAGAAGAAATACTGTGAAGGTAAAAGATTTTCAAATACAAAAGTACACACAGAAGATACAAAAGTATCAAGTGAAACATGAGGAAAGAAAGCACAACAAATACTCCCACTTTTAGACACACATTGTGAGTGAATCTATATTTTTTCCTGAATTATTTTATCTCCTGTCCTTCCTGATTCTCTCTTGACCTGATATTAGATGTCCTTAGCCTAAAGCAGGGACTCAGTAACCTGTGGCTCCAGAGCTGCATGTGGCTTTCTTGCCCCTCTCCTGTGACTTTGACAAAATTCAGTCCGTATAAGTAGTAAAAGAAGTACACTTAACCCTGTATTTACTATAATTGAACATGTACTCAAACATGCACACAGTGTTGAACATTATTTCAGTGACAGCAAATGTATCCATGAATTCATCAGGTAAATATGTAGTAAAAGCCAAGGAATTAGCTAAACTTTCAGCTAAACAGAACGTGGAGGTTGATCCAGGCAGAAAGCCTCCAAAAGTAAGTAATGCAGTTGATCAGAAGTCCAGGATTAGATGTTGTATTGTGTCTGATTGAAAAAAATACCTTCCTTATAGTACTGTCAGTCTGATTTTCATTTCTGTTTTGACTCAAGAAACAAGCCACCATCTTTACACACACCCATTCTCAAAGCACCGATTGTCTTTTTGTTTTTAATTCTTCAAAATGATTCCATATTAATGTATTGCTGTTAGGAACTAAACTTGACAGTAAAGACTTTATCATTTTTCAGACTTTGTTAAATGTTGCTTTAATGATTTCTAATCATACATGAAACAACTTCACTCATAAATGACTTTTGAGAGATGCAACATTGTGTTACATATTTGTTCTTGAACCAGTCTAGTTGTGCAGACGTTTAGAGTAGCTTACTATTAAACCTCAGCATTTCACATAAATGCATGACATCAGCACAAATAAAGTTACTTTCAGTTTTGGTTCTCACCACGTTTCACTCATGCTCCCCCTCCCCCTCTCCTCCTCCCTCTCTGTCTCCCTTTTTCTTTTGCTCAATTGTCATCTGTTCCAGTAGTTGGTTATATATCATATAAACATCAGTAACATCAACATAAATGTCCACAGCCCTGCAGTGTC
Source organism: Lutjanus erythropterus (assembly GCA_020091685.1). NCBI lineage: Eukaryota > Metazoa > Chordata > Actinopteri > Lutjaniformes > Lutjanidae > Lutjanus > Lutjanus erythropterus. The sequence continues at coordinate 504,608 of CM034596.1, forward strand.
TTAATGTTTGAAGTTACAGTGAGGATCTATCTAAAATGCTGCTGAGTCTCTCCCCTCCCTTCTCCCAGTCCTGTCAGTGCTGACAGGCTGCACAGACTGGTAGGACTCCTAGTGGTTAATCAGCTATAAAGACATACAAAAACAGGTCAACACCACAGCTGTCAGATCATCTTTATCAGATGAGTCAGTATGACAGCTGGAGCAGCTGCAGTTTTGTGTCTGTATGTTTGTTATGATCCAGAAAAACAAGGATTAATCAATTATGATGTATAACATACAAAATATTTAAGACACTATATTTGACTGCATGAGTCTGGCCCAACCCGGAGAGAAAAAGTTATGCGTGCTTCTATCAGAGCTGGTTGGATATATCAGCGCGTAATTTTGCGCATTTCAAACTTCAGAAACTTTCTCTGATTGTTTTGCTGTGGGATAGAGGAGCGATGATGGGAGGAGGAGATGAGGATTAGGTGGGAGAGGAGAAGGAGGAGGAGCATGGACCGCCGTGTAACTGCTCCTCCACCCAGCAGAACTGGGAAGCTGGATCAGTTTGCCTCCCCTCTCTACCACACCATCTCTCTCCCCCGCTCCTCAGCCAGTAGAATTAATAATGATGAATATGATAATAATTCATTCTAAAATACAACAGTTTCAAGGTGTTTCAGGTATAAGCAGTTACATATCTGTATGACATTTGCAGTTCATTTATTGTATTGGTTTTTGCAGGCATTAATTAGTTTATAGACCGCCAGGATATAACAATTTTATTTCAGATTTCACTGAACTCCTATCTATTGTTCTTTCTAAATATGACAGAGTGCTTATCCTGGGTGATTTTAACATTCATGTATGCTGCCCCTCCCGGCCCATGTCTCATGATTTTGTAGACTTAATTGAATCTTTCAATCTGCTGCAATCAGTTGATAAGCCAACTCATTCCAAAGGTCATATCCTGGATCTGGTACTTTCCTCCAGCTTTTGCCCTGACAACATGGAAGTAGTGGAAGTTTTTATATCTGACCACAAAGCTTTTCATTTTTAATGCTCCTCTACCCTCCTTGTTGTCTCTTAAACCTCAACCCTCAACACAATCACACATTTTTACTGCTGATTCTGCTGACAAATTTAGGGACATTTTCTCCAATTCATTGGGGATGAATACTCTCTCACAATCTTCAGATGAACTGTTATCTGTGTTTAACAACCACTGTCTTTCTATTTTGGACCTCATTGCTCCTCTGAAAAATAGAAAGCCAAAATCAAGAACTCTCCTTTGGCTTAATGTTCATACCCGCTCTGTAAAACAACAATGCAGAAAATATGAGCTTAAATGGAAACAAACTAAATCACCTATCATTCTTACTGCCTTGAAAGAACTCATGATAAGCTATCAGTCAGCAGTGAAAGATGCAAGATCAGCTTATTTCTCTGAAGTTATATCAAAAAACTCTCATAACCCCAAAATATTATTCAGAGTTATTGATTCTGTTCTCAATCTTCAAACCAACGTGGATTTCGAACCTGGAAATGCTTGGGTAGAGAAATTTGCTTCGCATTTCACTGGTAAGATAATAGGTATTCAGTCCAAGATTGTACCAATTTCACAGCATCTAGCCATCACTTTTAATAATCCTGCCTCCCTCACCAAGTTTGACTCTACTGATATCACAGTCAAATGAACTCCTCCACTTGTGTTTTAGACTGTTTACCAACGATGTTTTTAAAGCAGGTCCTCCCCACCATTTCTCCTCTTATTGTACAAATTATTAACTGCTCTCTGACCACTGGTAACTTTCCTTACAGTCTTAAACATGCAATAATTCAACCACTACTGAAAAAAACAAGCTTGGACCCGCTAGTACTGGACAATTATAGACCCATTTCTAAATTACCTTTCCTATCGAAAGTACTGGAAAAAGTTATCTCAATCCAATTAACTTCATTCATGCATAACAATGTTTTTAGCACTTTTCAGTCTGGTTTTAGAGTTCGCTACAGTACAGAGACAGCCTTGGTGAAGGTCTGTAATGATCTACTTTTAACAGCAGACAGAGGTGACTGCTCTGTCCTTGTGCTTTTAGATTTGAGTGCCGCATTTGATACAATTGATCATGGCATACTTTTGCACCATTTAGAAGCTTGGGTTGGTATTAAGGGAACTGCCCTTCAACTAGGGCTGCACGGTATACACGGTATGACGGTAGAAATGATATAAATTTGGCCACGGTAGAGATTTGTGCTCTGCCGTCATACCGTCGATGACGTCATTGCACCTGCCTCTGTGTGAAAATGGCCGCAAGCACAGTAACAGCGGAGAAGGAGGGGCTGGTAAAAAAAATTTTAAAAAACGCTAAATCCGTGATTTGGACGTGGTTCGGGTTTAAAAAGTTGGATGTTGAACAGAAAAATGTCATCTGCAAGATGTGTGTCCGAGTCCAGACCCAGACGCTGTCCTATACGGACCCGGACCTATAACCAAAAAATTATTAATAGATTTTATTTTTTTACGAGACGCTTCTATTTTAACTGGTGCAACTTTTCTAGTCTTTCCGGTGCTGGTTTAGCTGATCAGGAAACACACAGACCAACTGCAGAGAAGCTGCGTGTGGAGGAGACTGTTGTTAATGACGGAGTTTATTACAACAGAAACTAACATGATGGTTAATGACATCGACACCAACCAGATGCACTTATAAAATTAAACAACTGTATAAGGAGGCCTATACGTAAAACAGGAGAGTCTGTGTTTCTCTGTGAGAAACTTTCAGATCTTCTCACAGCAGAGTGAACAGGTGAGGGAGGAGAGGAGGGCAGACTGATCACTAATCAATCACTGATACCGTCGTCCTCTCGGACTGATTAAAAAATAAAAAGCCAAAATTGTTGACAAACCAAACCTGGGTGTCCACACAAATAAAGTCTTTGTGTGAAACACTGCAGAGTGTAACATCGTGCTGTTTACAGACAGTCTGCTGTCTGTAGTTTGACAGAGACAGAGGGTCGTGTCTAGAAGGGAACCCTAGACCTGCAAAAGATCGTGCGAGTTTGATTATTTTGGTTGAAATAACAGAAATCTCGCAAGAGTTGTGCAAATAAAGAGTTACCTTCTAGACACGACCGAAAAAGGTGCGCAGCTCCAAAAATAGAAAATCATGTCATGGTGTCAATGTTTTTAATGTGGCGGGCCGCCATAAATAAAACACTATTCACTGATCCACAGAGAGTCACTGAAACACTGATCACTGACCTGCTGTGATGGAAAAAATACTCACATTCTTTACTTAGGTTTTTTTTTTTTTACAGATTTTTCCAGGATTACGGAACCTTTTCACTGTTTTTGCCATTTGCCTTATAGAAAACCTCTCTTACTTGAAGTACTGTTTACAATATCCACTTTATTTTTGTAAGAATTTTTGTATTTTTGAGGCACTATCCTTACTTCTGTTGCTCTTCTGCACAATAAATGCTCAAAAAATTACATTATATCTTTGCTTTTTTGTTGTTGTTGTTTTTTAAATCAATTTAGTTTTGCTAAGGGACTACAAAACCCATTCAGAAACACTTCCATTATAAGTTTTACACTGTGACATTTATACCGCGATAAATACCGTTACCGTGAAGGGATTCAATTTATACCGTGATATGAATTTTGGGTCATACCGCCTAGCCCTACCTTCAACTGCTGCACTCTTATCTAATAAAACCAGTTCAGTCATGATATCAAATGTATGTTCCTCTGTCACTCAGATTAACTGTGGTGTTCCGCAAGGGTCCATCCTCAGCCCTCTGCTATTTTCAATCTACATGCTCCCTCTGAACCAGATCATTGAAAACCATGGTATCTCCCATCACTGTTATGCAGATGATACACAGTTATATGTCCCCCTACAATCCACTAACTCCAGTGCTTTAGATAATCTTCATGCCTGCCTCAATGATATAAAACGTTGGATGTCACAAAATTTTTTAAAACTTAATGATGATAAATCAGAGGTCTTAATAGTAGGTCAAATATACCCCACGAGCCTACCTCTCAGCAAACTTGGCTCTCTTAATCCAAATGTTAAGCAGACTGCAAAAAATCTTGACGTGATTTTTGATGCAGACCTTAGTTTTGAGGCTCATGTTAAAAGTGTGGTCCAATCTTGCTTTTATCAGCTCAAAAAAATCTCAAAGATCTTTCTTGTCCTCTACTGATTTGCACAAAATTATTCACACTTATTTTTTCTCGATTAGATTACTGCAATGCACTTTATGCTGGCATCAACCTGAGCTCCATCCATCATCTCCAACTAGTTCAAAACGCTGCTGCTCAAATTTTAACAGGCACAAAAAGATTTGGACACATTACTCCGGTGCTAGCCGACCTACACTGGCTCCCAGTTTTATTTCGTATTGATTTTAAAATTCTTCTGTTAACTTTTAAAGCATTAAACGGCCTTGCTCTGAATTATTTGAAGGACCTTTTGATCCCTTATGTGCCTCAGCGGTCACTGAGGTCTATGGATGCAGCACTCCTGGTTGTCCCCAGATCCCGGCTCGTGTCCAAAGGTGACCGGGCATTTGCTGTCAGAGCCCCTAGGCTTTGGAACAGCATTCCTATCGAAATTAGACAGGCTACTTCATTAGCTTCTTTTAAATCTTTGCTGAAAACCTTCCTTTATAGGAAGGCTTTTGAAACCTGCTAATCAAGGTCAATTGGTTTTTCCACACTGCTCTGACTTGTTTTTTTTGTTGTTTTTTTTCTCTCTCTGTACTTAGGATGTCTCTATTTGGTGACTTTTACCTTATGCATTTTTATCTCCTTTTGCTTTCATGGTGTGTTGTTTTACTTGCTGTCTCTTTCTTGTTTCTTTGTTTTGGCTGCTCATGTTTTTTTTATTTTTTCTGTATAGCACTTTGTAACCTTGTCAAGAAAAGTGCTATATAAATAAAGTTTATTATTATTATTATTATTATTATTATAAAATAAATTATTTACACATGAAGCTGTTTTGGAGACGTCCTGCTGTCTCCATACATCGTGCTTTCACTCCTCATACCGGGAGATCTGTCTCCTCACTTTAAAAATCTTTTCTCTTTGTTTCCTCCTGGTAAATCTGCCGTCATGCTGACACCACTTGCGCTGCTGGCGCACCTGCCTCTTAAAGGTGATGAGAGCTGACTTTCTGATTGGTTTATTGCATGTTCGGCCTAAACTCGCCTGTGAATTAATGAGGGCGCTTGGGCTCATCTGATAGGTCTATCCCGCTTTGCGCTGGTGGTGCAAAGGGTGGGGCAGGACAAAATATCACTCCCGCCCCTGGCACAAGACAGCAAAGGTGGATTTGGACACACCTTGAATAAATTAAATCCATTGCCCCTAGCACTTTCCACTTGCGCTTTAGATCAGCGTAAGATAGGGACCATCAAGTTTGTTTGGATGAGCAGTGCTATAGTTCTGCATGTGAGATTTCACATAGTCCCTAACCTGAAGAAATCAAAAAAAATTGTTAGTGTTTATATTATATTCTATTATATTATATACTCCTGCAGCTCACGAAAGGAGGCAAAGGTCCCCTTTACATAGAGGTCACCCACAGTGATGATTCCTTGGTTCTTCCAATGTGAGAAGGCACTGTCTAATGTAGAGGCTTTGAAGGAGGGATTATTTGCAATAGGGAGAACAAAGGATATGTTCCTCAATTTGAGGCTTGACTTAATCTGTTTCCAGATATGAGTGGCATCATGTATTATAGGATTATGATTGTATGTTGACTTGTTAAGTGGTATAGGGGACATAATGATTGTGCCGATAGCAAAAGGTGAACAATCCTCCCTCTCCATTTTTAGCCAGACCCATAGACCCATAGCATTTAATCTGCCAAGGTTGACTTGCACTGAGTCATCCAACCAGAAAATTATGCTTTTAATATTTGTCACCCAATAATATGAGAGGAAATCGAGAGCTAGCCCACCACTCTCCTTGAGTTTTCATAGATGCCATTTATGAATTCTATGGGTCTGGTATGAAATTAGTGATAATGGACTCAAGTTTCTTAACAAATGCCTTGGGAAGATAAATTGGTACAGTCTGGAATAGATATAATAGTTGCAGGAGAAAGATCATGTTTATGGCATTTAATCTGCCAAGGTTGAAAAATTGGCAGCGTTTTCCAAAACTGAATTTTTGATACAAGTTTTAACACTAACTAACGTTAGGTTACCTGACCCATTCCCAATTTCAACACTGATTTGTTGTCCAGACGGAGATTGTTTATGTGCTGGAAAGAAATATGGCTACCTAGTAATGGCTAAATTAATTTGCTGGTCAGGTCTGTGACTTATAAGCAACTAACGTTTGCTAAGGTAGCTAGCTAGCCTGTTAGGAGTGGGCATCTGGGCTCTTCACCTGTGCTAGCATACGCGGTCAGGGCTTAACAACTTACATTGCAAACCCTGCATGTCATATTTATAAAATAACTGTTTTTTATATATTTGCTTAAAGTGAGCTTACCTGAAGACCAGTCGTGGCTGACATGAAGTAGCCTCTCTGTCTCCAATGCCTGCTCTGAGTTACGTTGGCACCAATTAGATAACATGCAATGTATTGATCCATAGCTGACCTATCGCCGACTTTGAAATGGAGCACATAATCCCGCCCTCTGGCAAACCATATCCCTGCTATGGGCCGATACTTCTCAGATGCATTTACAGACGTCAAGAGTAGAATGCCGATGCATGATCTGAGGCTGACGTCGCAAGACGTATGCATGCTATCTGGGTATTTGTATTGTTTGTGTAAGTATTTAAAAAGCCACTCGACTTGGATGGATTTATTCTTCGGGTTGAGGACTGTTGTGGAAATTCTCTGCAGCTGGTGAATAATGAAATAGAGACTTCTGTCGGCCGACAAGGTTTTTATTTTCTTTGCAAAGAAGGTCAATCAGCACACCAGCGGTCAGAGTGAAGAAAGACCCTGAACATGGGGAGACCTAAACATTTATGCCTGAGGAACGCCCCCTAAGGTGTGTTTCACACCCTTTTGTCTGCTGGAGGTATCGGTACCCTACTCAGAGTGTTTTCACAGTCTTTTGTCAGGTACCGGCACCGACTCCCTAGGATGTGTTTCACATAAGGGGTGTTCTGCAGGGTTTTGTATTCAGATGCTCCCATCCTTAAGAGGTCTAGACATGATAATTTAAAACACAAAAGGTCCTCGTATCTTGGTGTACTCAGTGGGAGGTGGGGAATCTCAAGCAGTTTCAACACAGAGAAATAAGAAATTGAAATTACAATTACAGGACCTATCCAAGTATTGGTCCAGTACACAGTTTAAGTCACCCCCAATAATTAAATTAGACTGGGATATATCTAGAATTAAATCAAATACTTTATTGAAAAATTGGAGGCTATTGAAATTTCGACCATATCAATTTACCAGGGTCAGTCAGGTTGAGCATCATTCTCCCACCACTATTATGTATCTATCCTCCTTATCAGATATTGTGGTTTTATGCTTAAATGGAATGCCTTTACGGATTAAGATTGCAGTGCCCCCTAGCTTTAGAAGGAAAACTGGAGTGGTATATCTGTCCTATCCACCTACTTCTTAGCCTGTTGTGTGAGTCATTTTTGAGACACATCTCCTGCAAAAAATTTATGTCAGTATTAAGGGATTTTAAGTGAGCTAAGATTTTGCCCCATTTAATTGGCTCATTTGCACCCTTAATATTCCAGCTGAAGAATGTAAGTCCTTTCCATTCTTATCTTGAGCAGATTAATGTCCATTCAATTATCTGGTCCATTTTGGTTGTTTTAAGTTTGTTATCAAGTGTAGACTGGGAGGACCCCCCACACCCCACCTCTCAACCTCTCCAACATCCTGTGTATGGTCTCCAAAAAAAATATGTGAAAAATAACTAAATAAATGAAAGAGAGAGTGAGCAGACACACTCAATATTGAGGTAGCCAATAAGTATAAAACACAAAGAATATATTCCTAAGAACCTCAGAGCAATAACCTTGAGTAACCATCCGCACAGTCAACTTCTAATACTATTATGAACTAAGTAACACTGCAACCTTGATGTATTCATAAACTTAACAAAACAAGGAGTGCAAATGTTCCTGAGGGAGAAATTACCCCTTACTTGAATACCCTAGGGTTAAACTGCACCTTATGGGATAACTGTCCAGTTTGTTTGCAGTTCGAGAAAAAGAAATACTTTGTGCTTTGGCATATATAAAGCAGTTCAGAACATGGTATGTCAAGGCATTCAAATATGGAACTGAATATGTGATCAACATGCCTTCAACAGTTAAGTCTCATCATCAAATTTGCTGTGTACAAAACAGGGACTTTGAGACAAGTCGTGTCCTGGTTTTTATAATACTTATCTCCTGGCAGCTCTGGAGCTGCTCTCAGCATACTGTAGTGCCTCTTTGGGGTCGGTGAAGAGGGAATCATTGCCGTCATGTGTGACGCGAAGCTTGGCTGGATACAAGAGTCTGAATCGGACCCCTGGTATTTCTCTCAGTATGCCTCTGGTTTTGGAAAAAAGTACCCTCTGTCCGATGACTTCTGGGGTGAAATTCTGGAAGATCCTTATCCGTTGTTAGGTTCCTGTCCTTTGCCACTTTGTGGAGAATTTCCTCCAGAACATGACAGTGGTGTACCCACAGTATTAGATGTCATGGGGGTGCGTTGTCGTCTGATCGGGTTCTCAGCGCATTGTGTGCTTGGTTGAGTATGGGCTTCTCATCCAGTGCAGGTGTGTCTTTGAATAGTTGTGCAGTTAAATCTCATTCTGATTAATAATAAAAGTCACCTCATTCTGATTCTCATTCGTTCTTTTCCTTCTTTCACTCCGGCTATCCTTATATTTTGATGCTTGGAGCACCCCTCCAAATCCAAAAATTCTTCTGACAGTTTAGTCACCAAGCCGGAGATGCGCTCCACTTCAGCTTTCAGCTTCTCTGTAGCATCTGAGCTAGCAGTAGCCATGGGCAATTGAGGTAGTCTGAATAGTTTCTAAATTGCTGTGAATGTCAGTCTCCAATCATAAAGTCCCCCCTCTCAGAGTGGCAGTTACCTCCTTCACCGCAGATAGTTCCGGGTGAAGGAGTTCAATGGTTTGTAGAGCCGGCGTTTCTTTAGCTTTATCCTCATGTGACTGTCTTTCAGGTGAGCCTGGGGCTTCATTGAGACTTTCATCCCCCTCTTTTCTTGTCTTTGGTTTTGGTGGTATTTTAAGCTGGTGCTAGAGGTGTCAGTTTCTTTTATTATGTTGTGGTACAGTGGTTATCTGATTTTTTTTCTCTTATTGACTTATTTTGTTTGGAATTTTGCAGAGCTACATAATCTTACCGTTCCAAAGCGCCACCGTGAAGTCCACAGATTGTTTTTATGAGCATTGAAGAGGAAACAAAATGTATAAAAAAAATTTAATCATGATTAGGTAAGCAATTAAATACATTAATTGATTAATTACTTTTACCAATGATTGATTAAGGAAAGTGCTTATAATGCTTACAACCCTAATATGTAATATTGAGTGTCACTGAAAAGTGAGATTAAATTTTCAGGCTGGCACAGCTATATTGTAAACTGTGTTCAAAACTGTCCCAAGAGGGAAACAGAACGGTCTGTAAATTTAATCTGGCACTAACCTAAGCAACATTTTCATTTAAAAAAAGCAACTATAAAGGGCTCATTTTAATGTCACAAAAACATGACAATTCTTATTTTCAGGTGATTTTACGCTAAAGTTGAATATTATACTCCATTTCTGCCATAGTCTGCCAATAGATCACCCTAAATTTTACACATTGGTGCTTTAAGACAGGGTTCTCTGCCTTTTCGAGTCATGACCCTACAGAATAAACAGGTTTGTGTTTGTGAGCCCCCAGTCTGATTGTCCAGAGTTTCCTGTGTGACACATGAAAGCTAGAAATGAATTGACTGACCAGATGCTTCCACTCTGACTTCTTGAGGACAGAAATGAGTGTTTGTCCCTCATGTTGAAATCCTTTTAGGGCCTGACGTCACTGAGAGCTGCTTCCTGGCTCTCTTTCCATGCTGCTTGACACAATATTTTATCTTATTTTATTCTTCACAACCATCTGGCAACCCCAGGAAATTATCTCATGACCCCCTTGGGGGTCCCAGGAACCACTGCTTTAGGAAAACGTGTGCAGTCACTTAACTATCATGTCTCATTTTCAGCGGATGTTTCTGTGGACAGCAAAAAGTCAAGGGCTGATGATTGCACACCTGCAGCCAAAGTTCAGACGGAGGCGAAAGGCGGAGATGATGAGACAGCAGACGAAGAGCTCAGCTCCACTTCAGCTGTTTTAGGAAACGTTTCAGAGGCGTTAAGCCAGGGGTTTCTGGAGATGCTGGTGGAGAACATTTTAAAGGATTCTGACTCTCCATCTGCCTCCCAAACCTTCACTTTGGAAGTCATTCCTGACATCTCCTCTGCTGTGGTGACTTTCCAAAGTGGAAAAGGTATTCATTATGTGTGTGTGTGTGTGTGTGTGTGTGTGTGTTAGTGGTTCCAAACATCTCAACAAATACAGAAGTTTTCATTTCCAAACCATAAAGAAGCGCCTGTATAATCTCCAGCATACCTCTGATGATTTTCAGGTTGTAAGATGAAACAACCTACTACATAATACATTTTAGTTTGTTTTTGCAGAATTAAATTTGTATGAAAAAACTTATTTATGACACGCCATACACTGATAGACAGCTAATGAGTTAACCCGACCATTGCAGAGAGGCGTAACACTAAGCTGAATTACACCAATAAATTAGTTCTTGTGAGTGATTAGAAATGACTTTACTGATTCCTGCAGTTCTCAAGACCACTACTGTGCAACACAAGAACACAGAGACATCCTCACCCTGAATACTAGTAGCAAATATAAAATTCACACACATACATGATGTGTATGCCAGAATATACACAAATTAATCAGTAATGTATTGACAGTGGAACCTGACAAACTGCTGTTATTCTTATACTTACTTAAAAGGGACAGTTCAGTTTTTCCTCTAGACTGTAGTACTTATTTATTCATCTGTAGTGTTTTGGTGTGAGTTGGCTAGTTTTGGAGATATTAGCCATAGAGATGTCTGCCTTCTCTCCAGTATAATGGAACTAGATGACATTAGTCCTGTGATGCTCAAAGCGGTAAAACAATTACATGAAAAAAACTACAATAATGTCTCTTTCCAGAAATCAAGACCTGGTGGCTCAAACTAATCCACAGACCTTGTTCTAAGCAGTGTCATGTAGGAACTACTGTCCTTCTGTAGTAGAATCTACTGGAACTATTTTCTTTTTTATAGAAAGAAAGTAGTTCCTATATGAAACTGCTCACAAGAAGGTCTGTGGATTATCTTCAGTAACCAGGTCATGATTTCTACAAAGAGACACTGGTTTTCAATTTTTCTAATGTATGTTTTTGGTGCTTTGAGCATCATAAGCCGAGTGTCATTTCATCCCATTATAATGAAGAGAAGGCAGACTTGTCTCTGGCCATGTTTGAAATTAGTGGTTTTCATCAAGATGCATTGTGTGAATCCTCATATCCAACTTAACATGACTCCCATACATCTGAAAGTCAGTTTGAAACAGTAAAACAAGCCAGATGATGGATCAATTGCCAATTTTTAAGGGGTTCATGCCTTTAAATAAAACAGCATACACGTTCTAATTTTGGTGCAAATGGTATTTTAGAGAAACCCACTGCGTATACCTAACACTGGCTATAAATCACTGGTGTTTATGTACTATGTGCGGGAAGCATGCATCCCCCTAAGAAACAACATTAACTTTTGTAGTTGTCCCAACAACTCCTCTTTCTAAAGGTCTTCTCAAGGCTCGTGCATTTTTCTAGAAAGCCCAGAGAGATGTTAATTGTTCACAAAAGCGTGATTGTAACTACCTCAACTTTTTATCACTCTCTCACAGAAAGGACAGATTTCATGACAACATGCCCCCGAAACAGGACGTTCACAAAGCAGGGCCTATCAGTCCAGCCTCTTGAAGCCACAGAGCAAGTTCTAGTTGAGGATCTACAGAATTTCAGTGAAGATATCCTCCGCCTGTATTTTGAGAATGCAGGTGGGGATGTGGAAGATGTTGAGTTTAATGAAGAGGAACAGTCTGCCATCATCACCTTTAAAGACCATGAAGGTAGTACAGTTACAGTACATATTAAATATTAGTGTGTCAGTATACTTGTAGTCTAATAAACTTCAAAGAAAAAACACCTAAATGAATTCTAGACAAAGTAATATTTGATTGTAATTTCTCTCCCCATAGCTGTTCAGAAAATCATGAAGAAGAAGCATTGCATTGAACAGGAAGAGATCAGAGTTTATCCTTTTTACAAATCTTTGGGAACAGCCCTCTATGGCAAAGACAAGCCACCACTCAAACTCCCTGCTGCCATCTCTGAACCCATCGACGATGCTCTCTGGAGATACCTAAAAGACAATCAGTCAGCTGCCAAGACCATTCAAAGTCACTTGGAAAAACTCTTCTGCAGCGTGAACCTCAACCAGCCTACTGTGCGGTTGAACCCTGTGTCTTCACTACTACAGCAAAAGGATGCCAAAGCCGTCATCAAAGAGTGGGGGGATAGTGTGAAGTCAGCCTTTGCACAAGCTCTGTCAAAATTCAAATCCCTGAAGCTTCAGCCTGAGTCAGAAGTATGGGAAGAGTCTGAGGTGGCGATCAGACAGACGCTACTGAATGAGAATGTGGTTTTAGTGTCTGATAAAGCCAGTGGTGTCTTATCAGTGGCAGGCCTTGTGGCTGATGTCAACAGGGTGGAGCAAGGTCTTTATGAAGTCATGAATAAGATTTGTAGAAAGGTGCAGAGGGAGAAATCAAGTGTAACCCAAGAGATCAAAGTGTCACCATCGATTTTCCACATCTTGTGTCAAAATGGTCTTCGAGACAAGCTGCTAAGTGTGTACCCAGGACTCAAAATGTCCTTCAGTAAAGATAGTCCAGATTTGATGGTAACTGGCTTAAACCATGAGATTATGGAAGTAAGCAAAGTTATTTATAATGAAATGTTTGCATTAAAACGCCAGAATATAGAAATAGATAACTTTGTGCTTGACATGTTGAAGGATGAACAACAAGAAGAGCTGACAGATGTTCTCCTCACATCTAACGGAATAAATGCAGCATTTGACATCAATGCAAACAGGGTGCAGCTCCTTGCTGGTTCTGACAGAGATCTGAAAGATGCTGAAGACCATCTTGTAAAGCTGCTAATATCTCGATACATTGCTGTTGAAGACAGTAATGTCCTGAAGATGCCAGAGTGGAATCATCTGGTCAGTCAGTTAGAAACTGAAAACGACAAGCCATGCAGGAGAATTCGAATCAACACCACTGGTCCACAAGTTGTGGTGTCTGGCTACAAGGACAGTGTCACAGCAGTTAGCAGTAAACTTGATGAGTTTTTAACGCAGAATGCTCAAGTGGAAGAAACTGTTGTTGTCCGGCCCAATGCCATAGTTGAATACATTAAAAAAGGTAACTTGATTTGTTTGAAGCACATGAATGTCAAAGTGGTGGTGTCTTTCAGAAAGGAGGCGATCTGCCTAAGTGGTTCTAGGGTTGATGTTGCAGAGTGCAAGACCTTGGTTGATACGGTGATCTCTTCTGTAATCTTTGAAAGTTTAGAAGTCACTGTGCCTGGAGTGAAGAAGTCCTTCCAGAGTAAAGAAACTATGTATGTCACCTCACTCTTCAGTGAAACTGGCTGCTTGGTCCAGCTTGTTGATGAGACTAGTGATGGACAGAATGACTTGGTCCAAAGACCAGTACAAAATCCTGTGTACCAGCTTCAGACATCTGATGGAGTGGAAATAGCTGTTTCCAAGGCAGATATGTGCAGCTATCCAGTGCATGCAGTTGTCAATGCTTCTAATCAGGACTTGCAACATAATGGAGGTCTTGCAGGAGCACTTCTTAATGCTGCTGGCCCTCAGCTGCAGGATGAATGTGACAAAATAATTAGTTCGAATGGACAGCTCAACCCTGGAGACTGTGTGATAACTGGGGCAGGAGGTCAGCTTTGTTGCAAAAAAGTCATCCATGCAGTGGGACCCATGTTTGATCAAGCTAAACCCCTGAAGGCTCAGGCGCAGTTGAAAAGAGCTGTTAAAGGAAGCTTAGAACTTGCTGAAAAGTATGGCTGTGTTTCTGTGGCTCTGCCTGCCATCAGCAGAAACCTTGGCTTTCCTCTTGATCTGTGTGCATCTACCATCATCAAAGCAGTCAAGGAATACTGTGATGACAAATATGATGACAACACTGTAAGGAATATCCATTTTGTGAACAACGAGGACGGCGCGGTTCAGGCTATGGAAGCAGCTGTCAGACAGGTGTTTGGAAATAATGGTGTCAGTCATGCTCCACAGACTCTTCCTGTCAAAGCTGCAAAGGCTTCATCTGTGAAACATGTTGTACCTGACCCAAACTGTTTGGGTCAAGTGCAGACCAAAGAGGGCTTGGGCATCACTTTGATGAAAGGAAATATCGAGAATGCCAAGGTAATTTGGATTTTTTTTCTTTATTGTACAGACTACTTGAGTATGTAGCATTAACTATTGAGCCTATCCTCTAACTCTGGAGTATCTCCATAATTGAACGTGGTCTTAAAGGGCTTGACTGATTCTTTTCTGGCTGAGTCTTGCAGCACTGATTCTTGACTTTTCTATTATCTAAAAAAAGATGTTGTAAAATGAAGAACTGATAACATTCTGTTAACACATTCTCAGACGGAGGTGACCGTGAATACTGTGTCTGAAGATCTTGCACTGAACAGAGGGGCAGTTTCAACCGCCATCTTGCGCGTGGCTGGACCCAAACTTCAGCAGTTGGCAAGTGAACAAAGTGAAGACGTAAATGTCGGTGACATCATTGTTACTGATGGCTGCAAGCTGAAGAGCAAACGAGTCTTTCATGCAGTCACACCTCAGTGGGACAATGGACAAGGCACAGCTCAAAAGGTAAAGTAGGTGTTACATCATGTATAATACAGCATATGTTAAATGACTTCAGAGGTCAAAACACTTCATAAGGAATATACCTCAGATCTACAGTTTGCTTCTATTACCTTTCTCTTTCTCATTCAAAACAGTTCCCTGCACATTTGACATATTGACACATTGCTTTCAGCCCAATGTGCTGTCACAAGTCATATCTTAGTTACAGAGCCTGATAAATGGATGCAAGAGAAGTGCAAACTTTCAGAATCTTACACCTAGATATTAATAGCATTCATGCTTTGCCTTCCAGATCTTGAGTGGCATTTTCCAGGAATGCTTGAACAAGGCAGAGACCAGTGGTCTGACCTCCATATCTTTTCCTGCCATCGGCACTGGAAACCTGGGTTTCCCAAAAGACCTTGCAGCCTCATTGTTGTTGGATGAAATCTTAGCATTTAGCAGCAAGAAACAACCTAAGCACCTGAAGAAGGTCATGATCATACTTTACCCAGGAGACGCACCGACTATCCAGGTAAGAAAAGAAAACATGCATTGCAGTACTTTAATGCCCTGAGCTGAAATTTAACAGTAAAATGAATGCAAAATTGGGATCTTTTAGATATTAGACGTGGCTGATTTGAAACCTCAACGGAAATCAACACAGCAGCAGGAGACAGTAAAGAAACTGGCTATCTTGCTGAGGAGCTGGTGGTGTGTAGTCTGTCCAAAAAGCCACCAGTTGAATACCTTCTAAGTGAACTAGCGACAGCAGGACATATTCACTTGGCATTAACAGTCACTTAATAAAGCTCTGATATAGCTGTAGGATAGTAAACAGTAGTGTGAGGCTGTTACAAAGAGAAAAAAAATAAAAACTTTAACTTTGGCTGCATCATATTCTGTAAACCCTGCGTGGGAATGGCAGACCCCACTACTAATCATTATTAATCTGCTATACAGAAAGTTCATTTCAGAGTGCAAATGCAATGATTTCATGAAAATCTTATTTATCATTCCACTGACTAATCAGCAATATCCACCAGTAATAGCACACAACTACAGCACTTTCAATTAAGTCTATGATTCTTCTGCTTTACTGTAACATTTATGAGTGTTTTCTTATCAGGTATTTCTCTGATTGTGTTGACAGGATTTTAGTGATGAATTTAAGAAGAGGTTCCCCAGTACCTCTGTGCCCACACCTCCTCCTCAAAGTTCAGGTGGGCAATTTTGTTACAATATGTGTAATATGTGCAATTACAATGTAATGCTGTGTTTCAGAAACATGTAAAGATTCAAATAAAATTGAAATAACTGTCTCCATTATGGAGTGAAACACTGTAAATGATCTACTTAATGTGTTTCTGGGCTGCTGTTAATTCTTAATTTGTGTCTGCTGCCTCAAGGTCCCTTCTCTAAAGTTGTCTCGAGCTCAGGAATGTACGAGACCAAAGTGGGAAATGTGGCTGTGCAGGTGCTCACCGGAGACATAACCAAGGAGACCACTGATGTCATTGTCAACTCCTCCAATGACAGCTTCTCTCTTAAGTCAGGTAAACGATTTGTTTAATACTTTTCATACCTTAAATATGTCATCTACCTCTCTATTTATTCCCCTTACACATTTGTGTATATTCTACACTTTACTGCTTGTTGCAGTCGTCTCAGTACTTGTGCTGTGTGCACTGACAGTAAAGTTTGATCCAATCTAAAAAAATGGTAGCCAGAACTGGAATGTTTCAATAATGCAAAATAATTATTATTTCATTTTATTTTAGAGTTAATGTAAATATTTACAAGGCAACATATTTTGGCACATGAATTCCACTTAGCATCAATACAGACACAAAAATTAGTCCTCACTGTGTGTGTCTTGTGTGTGTGTGTGTGTGTGTGTGTGTGTGTGTGTGTGTGTGTGTGTGTGTGTGTGTGTGTGTGTGTAAAATACTTTGTATTAATTTGTGTCTTCCTCTTCTCTAGGAGTATCAAAGGCCATTCTGGATGCTGCTGGTCAGGCTGTTGAAGCAGAATGCCAAACCCTCAGTAAGAAACCAAACACACTATAACAGTTTTCTTGCTTTGTAATGACATGAATAACAAATCAACAATCAATTATTGTTCTGTAATCATAGCTCAGAATTGTTCAGAAGTGTGACCTGAATAGATAGACCTATAGTTGTCAAGGTTCAGATGCATTCAGATCCACTGTCTACACCTTTAGGTGCCCAGCCCCACCCAGGCATGATAATGACCCAGCCAGGCAACCTCAAGTGTAAGAAGATCCTCCACCTCGTTGGACAGACTGACATCACAAAAATCAACAAGGTTGTGAAAGAAGCGCTCCAGATGTGTGTGAAAAACTCACACACTTCTGTCTCATTTCCTGCTATTGGCACAGGTGAGATTCATCAGCAGAATGTGGTGTTTATTAACTGTAAAATCATGACGTTGATCCTCAAACCCGTCTCACTTGATGAGTTTGTACATAAATAAAACACCAACTCTTGAGGATTGGGACAAAACATGTCCTACCAAAAACCATTGAAAATTAATATTACTCCTACACTGTAATTCCAATTTTTGTTAATAATTTATTCTTTAAGGAAATAAAATAAATAACTGTCAGATTTTTACAAAAACATGACTTTAAAAAGGTTGTGTTATACCCTCATGACCCCTGTCTCACTTCCTGGTTTAAAAAATGTGAGAATACTGCTTTTTCAAGAAATCCATGAAATATTATTATTATACATGTTTTATATTATACCAATATGACTTTTTTTTTATTTTTGGTAGACTTTTTAGGTCAACTCCGTCAGACACAAAATGTAATTACTGGGAGGTTTAATAGAGTTTGATCATAATTGAAGAGTAATTCCTCTGAAAAAAAACTCAATTAACAATCAATTGGGATTTAAGTAGATTTAACCCTCATGATGTCCTCCCGACAGAGTAACATTCATTGTCTGAAACTGAAATTCTGAATAATTTCAAATATAGTAAAAATCAAAGGCAAATAAGTTGATGGATTATCAGACACTGGTATAAGTCAAACTTCCATCAGGATTTTTTTTTTGTGTGTGTGTGTGTGCTGTGAGGAGCGGGGGGCAGTATGGCGTGACAATTTGCCCCTTTGCACCCCTTTTGCTGTGGGGTATTTTTGGACCCCAGAGGACAACGAACGTTACTAAATTTAAAAAAAGCACTCATAATTCAATCAAATTACTTCAAATGACAGAAAAAGTTTTTGTTTGGGATCCAAAATGACCCAAGGACATCATAAGGGTTAATAGAGACATTTTCTTCTTCCTCCTTTTTAGAGAACAAATTTTAAAGAACTTTCAGGGGATGTTCATGCTTCATATTCTTTTCTTAAATATCTCTTACATTTTTTCGTATGAAGAGCTCATATGAACACACCACGTCAGATTTAGCAAACACTTATAAACTTCAGATAACTGTGTAAGTTATCCACCTGTGCATATTTGAGTGTGCATGCATGACACTTGTAATTTAGCATAATTAACACCCCAGTAATACCAAAGCTGTGCTTCCTGCTCCACACAGGAAGTTTCATTCATGGAAATAGTATCAAAGAGAAAAAAGAAGAACTTTATGAGATTGGAGTTTGATATCCTGCTTTCAGAGATCCATAAAGGAAAATCTGTCATTTTAACAGTGTCAGAAGTGGAATTGAAAGACCTGCTAAAGCAAAGAAACAGGAAAAGGGAATGTTGTAATGTCATCCAATGGATTGTCACTGAAATAAAGCAGAAATGTCTCAAAAAGAAAATGATTTCTGAGAAAAAAAAATGACTCACCATAGCAAGGGGCAATTTATAACTGCAGAGAGAGGAGAAGGTCAGGGGAAGTTTTCATCACAGAGACAAAGACAGAATAAGTGAGGACGTTCACTTTGACAGAGACTTCTGAAACCTGCATGTGCAGATATATGACCAATACACCTGACAGCAAGTAATAATGGATGAATGAATGATGAGAGGCTTCATGTGTAAATTTACAGTTATAACTGGAAATGTAGACAAACAGGATAATGTCGACATAATTATGAATTTTAGGTTGAAGTTGAAATGTCTCCAGATTAATGAAATATACAGTCATTAGTGAAAACCTTTGGTTTGGATACCAGCAGACTGACTGCACATGACTCTACAACAAGTCTGCACTCCTCGGAAATTGTGTTTGTATCTGAAAGAAAATTTAAAATACGAGAAAATTGGTGAAAGCAACAACTTCTCCTAAACCACTCACACACACCATTTCAGAACAAATCTGTTCGTCTGAGTGGTTCTTGCATGAGGCCCAATGATCACAGTCAGGACAGTGTGTTTAATGTGTTTTTATCGTCTTTTACAGTGTGCTTATATTCAGATCATGCTTTTCTACCCTGCTGCAGACTTTGATTTTCATAAGAGTCTGTAATGTGTGCTTTTAACATTTTAGGTCAAGGAAATGTACAAGCAAGGCAGGTGGCAGATGCCATGTTGGATGCAGTGATTGATGTGTCGAGCCAGAACACTTCCAGCACCCTGAAGACAGTCCGGATAGTTATTTTCCAGGCCCCCATGATAAAAGAGTTCTACAGCAGTATGCAACAAAGAGAGGCCAGTGATCCTAAAGATAAATCAGATAAATCAGATAAATCAGATAAATCCTGGGGAAGCACAGTGTTCAAAAGCATCAAAGGTAAGTCCAGTGAAGAGAAGAAGTTTGGTCTTCATGTTCCTTATTCCATAATCAATTTTAAGGTCACGTTTTAATGTATTTGTATTTCAGCATTTTTCATTGGAAGTAATGAAAAGCCAAAGAAAGAAGAGGATTTTGTCATTGAGGCTTTGAAAGTGGAACCTGCTTGTTTCCACATCTGTGGTGAGTCACAGGCCAAAGTAGACCGAGCCAAGGAGTGGATCAACGACCTGGTGTCCTCAGAGCAGCACAGCTTCTCCATTTCAGACAGCGGCATCCTCAGCCTCTCTGACACAGACCTCCAGCGCATTGCTGACATCCAGAGGATCCTGGGTGTGAGTATAAGGACTGACAGCACGAAGGCAGTACCCTCAATCACCATCGAGGGGCTCAGCAGAGACGTGCTCAAAGCCAGCACGGAGATCAGTGAGATGGCGAGGATGGCGAGGGTGGAGGAGGAGCTGAAGAGGAAAGTGGATCTGGCCAGCACAATGGCAGAGTGGCAGTACCAGCAGCAGGGGTCTCAGTTTCAGAGTTTTAATCCCAAGACAAACTACGAGCTTGAGGAAGCATTGGAGAAGAATCAACCAAAAGTAAAAGTCACCATCCAGGGTCAAGACTACACAGTCCACATGCCAAATGGACCTGCCACCAATAGCCAGGGACATACCCTCGAGATAAAGCGCATTGACAAAGTCAAAGGTATCTTACCTGAAACAGCTGTCATAGCCCTACTTCTACTACCTGACATTCACAGGAGGAGTGTGTCTTTATTAGAAAGCCAGAACAAAGTGCATTTAAACCAGATTTAAGTTAGATAAGTCAGTTAAGTTCTTAACACGTTTTACAAGTTTTAGCATGCTTTTGTTATCAACACAGTTGAATAAATTGGAGGTGCCAGGAGTAATAAAAATGAAATGTTTTATATCCAGTAGATGACGAATTGCCTGCGACCTGGGAGACCATGCCAGCCAGCTCCACAAGTCACTCTGTGGTCATCCAGGCTGGGACACAAGAGTACACTGATGTGGAGAAACTGTTCAAGGCCTCATGTGGAAGCACCATTCTCCAGGTAGACTACATTTAACATGAACTGTATGTAATGAATAAGTCTAGCTGTCACATCTCCATCACCATGTGTCTCATCATCTAAAAATCCACTATACAAGAAACAAGATTAATGCAGTGGCTGTGAACACAGAGCAGAATGTAAAAGAGTTTTTTCCTTCCTTTTAGATTGAGAGGATCCAGAACCCCACATTGTGGAAGGGCCTGGAGATCAAGAAGCGTGAAATGGATCAGAGAAACGGTCATCAGAACAACGAGAAACGTCTCTTCCACGGCACCGCCGAAGACACTGTGGCCCATATCAACGAAAATGGCTTCAACAGGAGTTACGCAGGAAAGAACGGTAAGAAGTTTATTTTGAAACTGTAGGACACTTTGATCAGACACTTCTTTAGTCTCTATTGAAAACCTCAAAACAGTTCCAGTATAATCTCTACAAACGGATGTTTGAATATGCAGAATCTGCAGGCAAGGGACAAGATTTTGGTATCAGAAGACATTTTTGAAAGAAGTTAGTTGACATTCGGATACTTCTGAATATTTCCAAGGATACAAGGAGATTGATTTATCCTCACAGCAAGGTTGTACACTGTAAAAACCAAAGGTTATCCAAGCTTAAATATTAGTTAGTATTACGTGTGCTCTTTGATCACAGTTAAATTAAAATTCATGCATTAATTAAGACAACTTGAAGATTTCCAGGAACTGCAAATCACAATTTTCATTCTCCCTTTGCAATAAGTTAACAGAACTGAAGATATTTTAAGTATAAAAATATGTTATTTCATTTTCAATAAATGTAATATTGTGATAAATAAAATAGGTTTTAAAAATATTTGTGTTTTAGGGATCCTTTTCCCTCATTTTTAGAAAATTATGAGTTTAAAAAACTCGAAAGAAAATTCTAGTGGCACTCAACGTTTTTAAGTCAGTAGAACCTCCAAACAAAAGTCAGTACTTACTATAAATAATTGATTTGAGTGTTTGGTTTTACAGTGTATAGTCAGATCTTGATGTTGTTCCTTCATTGATTGATTGATTATAGTTTGCCTGAGGAGATAAAATTTTTAAAAAATGTCAAACAGACTAATTATTTAAAGCATTTCAGTTTATTATTCATCTAATTCACTTACATAATAATATAAGTGAATTATAGCAACTATCTCACAGACAAACTCAGTAACTTTCTACTGTTCTGTTTCAGCCACTGCTTTTGGCAGAGGCACATACTTTGCCGTCAATGCTAATTACTCATCCAGCGACAAATACTCCAAGCCCAGTCAAAAAGGGGAGAAGCGCATGTACCTCTGTCGAGTGCTGACGGGGGATTTCACCACTGGAGATAAAGACATGATCGTACCACCGGCCAAAGACACCGCTTCCTTTCACAAGTACGACAGCGTTGTGGACGATGTGACCAAGCCCAACTTGTTTGTAACCTTCCATGACAGCCAGGCTTATCCTGAATACTTGATTACATTCAAGTGACACAGCCATACACAGAGATAACAAAAAACAGACTTAGATTTGACACTGCCTTACAACAAACAATTCTCTGCTAATTTTCAACTGATATATGTATTATTTTGTATCTAATCAAGACATTTAGTCAAAACTTAGAATGAATACAATAACACAGTTATGTTCTGGTTTACAAGCAACCAACAATGATCAGGGTCATTTATAGATGTATTACAGGTCAGACCCACAATGTGCCTTGAAATTATCTTTGTGAATGTACTGTAGAATAATCTTGCAAGCATGAATACATTTGTGTTGTGTAACTGCTTCACTTTGAGCTGATGGAAAGCACCTGATCTATTCCAGGAACTGAAGGATGATTCAAGCTTGTCTGTTTACGTTTGTGTGAATCAGGTTAACAGTCACTTTCACTTTTGAGAAGTAACATTTAAACTTATCTGCTGCTGTTCCTGTAAACAAATAAAAGTTGATACAAGCACACTGCAACATGTTGATTGATTTCTGTGTGATTAATGTAAAGGGAATATAAAATCATATCCTCCCATAAGTCTTTGACACATCCACAAAAACAATGAATACCTGATCCTTGTGTCTCATTACATCAAAAACAAATATAGATCAACCACCATCTTTTTTGTGAAAGTGGTGTCATTTTGTGCAGTATGTGCAATAAGTAAAAATCATTGGAATGCAATACTGTGCTATAATTTCAACAAAGTTTATAAATGTATCAGCTCTATTGAGATCAGTCACTTTTTCAAGCTCTTGCATTGAAGTTTGCCAATGTCATTCCATTAGGAAAACATACATATGACTGTTGCTGCTTGTGAGTGTGAAAGTATTAATGAGAGGCCAGGAAATCAGACTTTTTTTAATTATTAACACAATAATACAATACAAACTCTCATAGAGGAAAACGCATAACTATGATTCATAAATATCTTCTATAGTATAATAGAACAAACAAACCAGGGGGCATATAAATTATAGCTTAATACAAACTATAAAAAGTAAATAAATTAAGAATATAATAAATAATGAACTAATGAATAATTAAATACAGAAACAGATGATCAACAATGACAATAACATAATGCAGTAGGTGGGAAAAAAGGAGCTAAACCATACAATGAAAAATAGCTTAAAACAATGATTTAGAAATCTGATGAGAAATAATTCTAGCCACCTTCCGGTCTTTTAATCTAAATAATGCAGAATAATACATTTAAATTTGTTCATAAAACAGGAGAATGAGGGTTTGTTACCTCTTTATTTAGTGGATGTGATATTTGGCTAAAAGTTTGACTATATTTATGATGCTGGAGTTAGATGGGCTTAGATTATCCATATAAAACAAGATTTGAGAAATACTTAATGAAGGAATATTGAATTTAACAGATAACCAATTTCTGATATTTAACCAAAAATGTTGTGTATAATGACATGAAAAGAACAAATGCTCCAGGGTTTCATCATCAGAATTACAAAAAGTGCATAGATCAACATCGAACTTAAATCTTCTCTTAAGAAACTGGGCTACTGGATATATATATATACTGGATTTATATATATATATCATTATTTTATTTTTTTTAAAGTGAATCTCTTTCACTTTAGTTGGAATAGGCCATTTAATGAATTTTGAATGAGTATTACTCTTTAATGGATTAATTGTCTATATTGGGCAGTTTCTTGAATAAAGCTCTATTAATGGTGAATCTTTTGTTTCATGGCATCATTAATTAACTTGTTGTTGCACTTAAATTGCAAGTCATTCACTTTTAAAGCTGGTATTGATGCCATCACATCAGAATATAAAAGGGTATTTCTGATTGACTGAACCAAAGATAGAGGGATCACTTTGCAAACCTTCTTGAAATCCTCATAGGAACATCTTACATTATATTTCTCTACAAAGGCTGAGAAATTCAAAAGATTTCCATTACAATCTAGTAAATCTTTCACAAGTATAATACCCTTTTCATACCAGTCAGACTTGTTATCTCACAGCTTTATTCAAATGATGACCTCTGTTGGGCTCTCTGGCTCCACCTGCAGGTGTTACTGCAGACCTACCACCCTGCTGACTATTACCTCCTGAGCAAAGTTTGAAAATCCTCCACAACAAGTCAAAGTCCTGCATTCAAAACCTTGCTTGAAAAAGGTATGTAAGTATGATCAGCAAAATGTAAAGTATGAAAAGTAAAAACTCATTAATCGTCAGTGTTATTCTATTACATATGATGTTCATGGATTAATATTGTTGCTACAGTAAGGTGTATGTTGCATTTTACTGCTGTGGATGTTTAAGGTGGAGCTCATTTTAACAACTTTATACTGTTGGGTAGTTTAATCTACAGCAATGCATCATATTCTAGATGTTTATCATATGTTTGTCCTGATCACACATCTCTTAAAAGACAACTTTTCATGAGCTCAGAAAAACAGCCCTGTTTTCAGCTTCATGTTGTGGGTTTATGTATATATATACATATATATGTATGTATGTATGTATGTATGTATTCTTACTTACCTTATTTTGAGTGATTTAAGCTTGCTTGAATTGTCATTATCGAGTGCAACAAATTTGCATTCCAAAGAGAAACTGTGTGCTCAACCCCAAAAAACATAAACCAGCTGTCAGTGAAGGAAAATGTGACATGCTATCACAGTAGTCAGTGAGAAAGCTGCATAGCTAGCCAATTATTGAGATTTTATCATTGTTTATGTACATTTTATGAAGTTTGTGTTACTTTTCATAAAGCCATTTAAGTCCTTGAATGTAATCTTGTTTCTTACACCAGTTGTAAAAACAAACATATGTTTTTCAAAATCAGATATCTTAATCAGACAGGAACACGTGGTAAAATCAGCTTTTGGTTTTGACAGTTCTATGTCTCTGATGACTGATTTTCATCAAAGCATGCCTCAGGTCTGTAAATGGCTAAATCCTGCCAGAAATAGTGGTTGGAAAATCAGAGGAAATGTAATTCATTTGTTCATGTTGTGATGTTTGGCAAGAACATCCTGCAAAAAAAAGCAAACTATCATTTTTCCTCACTGATTCACATCAACCACAGCTGATGTTGCTTACTAATGCTTTAAAGGTATATTTTCACAGTTTTTTGTGTTTGTTAGTGTGATGCCCACTTAATGAATGTAATTAATTTTGTGTTGTTGTGT